>DF242688.1:1929-52514 GCA_000507305.1 Breviolum minutum Mf 1.05b.01 | reverse complement strand
ACAGCAAGTTCTAAAATAATATATGATATGCATTTTTTGGATGCAAATCGTTATTGGATTTTTCCAGCTCCTGCGCGCCACCGAAGAGGTCTGGGTGGTTCACCGCCAACCTGCACGAGTATTGTTGACCCTCCAAAGCATCATCCCAAGAAGGGTTCGAAGGTTCTAGCTGATAGATCCTCTTGTTGTTTAGCGACTCATGTCCACCTGCGTTTTCTTCTTTTACTGAGGAATTCTTCTTCCAATCATGCTTGCACATGTCCTGATCTCTGTGAAGGATCCTGTCTATTTGCGTCTATCCGCTCTGCCTCTGTTCCCACATTTTGTGACTCAAAGGCCTCGTGCCTAGTCAAACATCTAATCAAGCATCTAATATAGCCTAGTCAAACATCTAATAAAAACTTTGAGATTGGAGATATGGTCCACGTAGGAGTAGTATGAGCCAATATCAAATCTCGTTCTGAACGAGGCTGCCAGCGAGCCTTCCCCATCTTGCGGTCAATAGGAAAAGCCTGGCTTTGATTTTGCACTCTACTCACTGTTTGGGATTTTCTCTGTTTCGGGGATTTACAATTGACAGGCACAGTCATCGTGATATTCCCACGTTGGATTGGAAGCCTTCATTCCAACGTCATTCCGCCTAATTTCACAGTTGAAGCGGAATCTAGGGGAAATCTTCAAACCTCACAGATCACTAAACCGCTTTCTCCGGTGAGTCAAAATAATCCAAAAGCATCGAATCAGAGCCACCATCTTAATCTTCAGGACGCTGGACACAGAACGCAGGGAACAGGCAGGACACATAAGATGATGACCGAATCAGTACCTGCCCGAAGTCCTCGTACACTTGGCAACGCGACCTGGTGGCCTGGGATGACAAAATGCTCTTAGCGACGCTGGGAGACACGTGAGCTAAGGAAGCAACAAGGTCCACATCATCGCGCACCCAGCTCCTCCAAAACGCACACATTCGACACCCCGTGAGACTTTGGAGCACGTGACAACGACAAGAACTCTCACCGCTGGTGGCAACAATCAATTTATCTCTCCTGGTGTCAGGGTCAATGAGGATCTCCACCCTATCCTGTGACACGACATCAGGTGTCCAAAACGGGACTTGAGTGCAGAGGGGTGAACGAAAGCTGGGAAAAGTAAAGGAATGAGGAGGAGGAGGAGGAGGAGGAGGAGAAGAATGGTGAGGATGATGATGAGGATGACGCGGATGCGAGGACGATGAGGATGATGAGGATGATGAGGATAGTGAGGATGACGAGGAGAGCAAGGAGGAGGAGGAGGAGGAGGAGGGGACGAGGAGCAGGAGGCGGATGATAAGGATGATGAGGATGAGGATGAGGATGAGGATGAGGATGAGGATGAGGAAGAGGATGATGACGACGATGACGATGACGATGACGATGACGATGACGATGACGATGACGATGACGATGACGATGACGATGACGATGACGATGATGATGATGATGATGATGAGGAGGAGCACCACTTTTCGTGACCAGGGGGGATTCGACACCACAACCCCCCCCCCCTCCCCCCCCCCCTTCAAATTTGCTGATTCNCCCCCCAAGGCCTGATATATCAGGCAAAAAGGCACAGAACCCACCCCAATACATATTTTGCTTTAAAGCAAAGGAAACTCCAGCTGGAAAATTCCAGCTTTCGTGAAAAGTATGCAGTGTATAAAGTGGATGCAGTGTATGCAGCTGCATGCAACACAATGCCCACCTGCATCTTGGACATCGCTTGAGTCAAAGCACCCTGGCAGTTTGTGTTGAGTCCTGTGCAGTTTCAAGTCCCCGAAAATGCCAAACCGCCAAGAGCCTGCAAGGCAGGCGCCAAAGTGGCCCAGCCACGTTTCACGGTTCGCACCTCAAGCTACAAAAGTCTACACTTCAACATTGCTTACCAAGGTACATAGAGAGGCAATAGGGTCATGAAACTGTAGGATTGACAGCTCTTTTGAAGATTAGCTGGCTGAGACCAGAACCTGCCATTGTCCACTGCGAGCCTACATCCACATCCCAGCGATCAAGCAGGAAAAATCAGGCAGTTCTGAGCGCCCAACATTTAGTCGATCAAGTGCAGTCAAATTCTCAGCTTTCACAGCCAATTCGGCCAGCCTTCCAAACACCCGGTTACGAGGCGCAGCTCTCAGCTCTAGTTGAACCATGTTGCGGACTTCCAAACTTTCACTGAAGCTACAAATCTAGACAATATCAGCCATCGTCATTCACACTTGCAGAACTCTGCACAGATTTGACACTGTAGGAGTGATTGCCCGCTCAAGAATGCCAGTTCGGGAGAAATGATGCACCAAGCACCTCTTGCCCACCAACACTGCTAGTAACTCCACATCCTACTATGCAGAACTGCTTGGTTTGGCAATAGGGTGTACTATTATGATGCAGAAGCTCAGCAAATATTGGAAAATGCAGATCAGAAACATGAAAATGATCTTTAAAAAATAAAAGAAGAAAACACCTAAGCAGGACACAAACCAAAAGAAAGCAAAAACAAAAAAGATGGAAACAAACACAAAAAAAATGTTGTTTTTGTTTGTAATGTTTGTGTGTGTTTTTCTTGTTTTCAAATGTTTGTATAGTTTTTTGTTTTTGTTTTGTTTTGTTTTGTTGTGTTTTTTCTTCGTTTTTGTTATTTGTTCTTCATTTTTCAGTTTTCCAGGGCAATTTTGCTTTGTTTGCTTTTTTGTTCTTGTATATTTAGTCTTCTGTCGTTTTGCCAAGGTTTCTTCATAAGTCTACTATAACTTGAGGTGATGGATCTCGTCATGTGCTTGCAATCAGCATCCGCTCACAGCCACTGGGTCCGCATCACAAATTCTTTCGTTTGTGTCGTACATGATAGCAAAGCTGAATTTATGGAATCGCTGAGCGAGGCTTTGGGCGTGTTGGGTGTGAGTAGGCTACCTTGATGTCCATGTTTGGCTTTCCTTGGTCATTGGAAGAGCTTCAGGGACAACCTTTTACACATGTGAACTTGAGGCAACATTGCCAAGCTACTTATATACTTATATATGCTGTTTCATGGATGTTAACTTCAAGGAGGAGGGCAAAGAATTGAACAGTCCTGGAGAAAAAAAAAAAGGAGATATCAGATATACCGAGGCAACATCAGACCACCAAATCTGGAGCATTGAAACAAACCACCAAAAGTTCTTGCTTCTCCGCGCGACAAGCTTTGGGAGATTCGCTAGCTCAGAAAAAAGGCAAAAAGAAACCAGGTGGCAATCGTAGAAAATCATCAACTTCAAAATCTTGAAACATCGTTGGTGTCGGTGCTAATCTAATCATCATTGTATCTATATAATACATAAATATATTATAATATATGTATATAAAGAAAGCTCCCACTTACAAATTCATATCTCCACGTGACATCACTCCCATATAATATGATATATGATACAGTATATCAAAATAGTATTGAAGTATGTTGGAGCCTGGAATCCACTGGACCTGAGGATCCCTTTCAACTGAAGCAGCCTTGTGTCGCAGTCACCCAAGGTGTGACTCCCGGACCTCTTCGTGGGGACCGAAAGCG
Source organism: Breviolum minutum Mf 1.05b.01 (assembly GCA_000507305.1). Taxonomy (NCBI): domain Eukaryota; class Dinophyceae; order Suessiales; family Symbiodiniaceae; genus Breviolum; species Breviolum minutum. The sequence continues at coordinate 48,935 of DF242688.1, read as the reverse complement.
AGCACCGTAGGAAGTTTACAAACTGGGAATTGTTGAGGGGAGGAAGTGTGATGTTCTTTTCTTTCTAATTGTTTTTCTGATGTTTCATCACGCTTCTGGAGGAGTGATGATTGTTCTTCAAAACACGGCCGTAAGAGGTAGAAGGAAAGTCTGGAGAAACAACGAGCTGAACCCTTGACTTATATAATGGATTTTTTCGGTTCGTGGATGCTTGCAAGCTCTATTCTGTTCAAGTATACAAGTATTCCGCTAAAACCAGGCCTTTTGTCATTTCAAGTTGCAAGCGATTTTTTCACACGTTGTTGGATGGACTGAATTTCTTGCAAACCACCTCGGCCGAAACTTCCCGGCTCTCATCACCTCTCCGGCACTGCCCTTTTTTCTACTGCGGCCGTACTTCGCACAAGTCAGCGTCTTCTTGATATGAAGTTGATAGACATCCAATATCATCCAATACAGCCATAACTGAACCCTTTCAGTTCAATCACTGGCCATCCAAAAGGACGTCACCTCCAGTGAAGAACTGGGACCTTGTGCCTGTGCTTTTCAAGCATCGGCGGCCCTCACAGGCCAGCGTCCAAAGGTCATTCGCAGTGTGTTTGTCAAGCAATGCTGTGTGTGAAAGAAAAATCATTGTGACTGATGTCATGCGTGTCTGAGATGCTTTGCTGGGTTAGAATAGCTGACATCATAAATCGTGACTGTATTCAAGCATGTTTCATATTGTCACATTCCTTCCTGCACCATGTTTCTTTGATTACTCTGTCCTATGCTGTTGCTTTCGGCTAGTTTCAAAAAAATCAAGCAAAGATCACCCAGGCAGTCAGACACTCACCAAGTCATGAAGGTGGAGTAGGGCGTCGATTCACCCAAGCCCGTGGTATATCCGGAGAACAAGCGCCGATCCCAGGGATGGAACCTCAGCAACTTCAGCATCGGTCGCATCGCGGCATCGCTGTAAGAGACTTAGGCTGCTGGCTGCAGAAGTTCTTGCTCCTCCTGCAGTTGGAACTTGGCCTCCTCAATGAAAGGTGCCTAGGATCAACTTCATGTCACCAGCATAAACCCTGAATGTCCCTCGAAACAGCTGAGTAGCAGTTGCTGAAGTGTATGACGTCACTTGCTGAAGCAGTCTGAGGTGAGGACCATGTACGGGATCATTGGGTCATAGTTCCTGAACCATCTGAAAATTGTGTAAAAGGCAATTCAAAATCTTCAACACAATTGACTCAATCAACAACTCCACGGTTCGAAGGTGTGCCTTCACTTTGCATCCAATCTGAGGTGCTGACTGCTCTTCCAGAGGCAAGTGGAGTTTCTTTGCCATCATCTCCTGTGCCTCAGGCCCCCAATTCAAAACACCCTTGCATCATGCATCCAGCGAAATCACCAGGCAAAACGAGAGGGTCCCTTAACCCCCGCTATTTTGGAAGTAGTTTTTGGCAGCTTTGGAGCCCCAAACTTTAGGCACCCGAACCCTCATCAAACGACGATAGCGGCCCACGATCAGGTCATGTGGAAGGAGCTCCAAAGCTCGCTCGATGACTGGCTCCTGCCATCCATCACTCGTTAGACTCGTTACCGTTTCCAGTGGAGATGCATTTCTAGCTGCACCTTGCGGGCTGTAGTGACACGTGAAAAACCCTTCCAAGGACTGTTTTTCTGAAATCTATGCTCTTTCCACAAACTCCCTGTGTCAGTCCTTGTCATTGAGCTGGTCATCCTGTTAAAAAGCACATCATCTCTTCTGATTGTTGCTGGAAATTGGTTCAGTCTTTTTGGATCTTTTTGGCACCCTTTTCGGTGTTTACTTGAAGGTGCATCCACTTGGCCAATCCTGACTTTTCGGTCTCTCCACCTGCCCATTCTCATTTGAATGATTCTGAATGGATCTGATTACATGACCACTGCTCAATCACGGGTCTCTCACATTCCCACATGTCACGGTCCATCATCAATCCGTGGCCGCGCAACTCTGCGATCATGTGCTCATACCTCAGCGAATGGCTGACTCGTTGCCAAAAGTGTGGAAAACGTAGCCGGAAACTGAACCACCTGTTGGTTGTCTTCAGAAACACCCCCATGTTCATAGCATGGAGTAACTTTGGAAGGCAAAACCTTTACCTTGTCCGCAAAAAATAGAACCAGTTGAGGAGCTGAGGAGTCGGTGACTTTGTGATATAACATCTTTTAACAATCAAGGGTTCTTCCTTCCCTCCCAGATTGCCTCCAGGCGAAGATCCCTCAAGTTTGGACTTCGGTTCCAGAGACTATGAGACCCAAACTAAGGAGACGGCTGGTAACGTTCGAAGGGACCCTTGCAATACTTGAACCACAAAGGGTAGACATTGGCCTGTCATTCAAAATGGATTTGACTCAGACTTGGCTGTATCAACCCACTAGCCCGATCCCGATCCACTTTCACAGCAACATTCAAAGAAAATAATGTCTGTGAGTGCCCTCTCCTTGCAAAACTGCTCGAATGGGGTCATTTGCGTCTCCTGATGATACCTCACAAGAAGTCGCTTTGAAGAGGATTGAAGGATGTTCCATGTCCATCAACTGCTAGCCATCGTTTGCTTGCATTTCTCTAGACTCTAGGTAGTTGGCATGATGAAAAACTTCTGCTTGGCTGGGAAAGAAACTACACTTTCTTCCTTTCTCATGTCATCAACATCCAATGCTATCTCGTGATGCTAGCACCAAACATCCAGGCTTTCCAACTTATTCAGCTCGGAAATCTCATGCCGGTTCCCTTGGTGCCTTGCCCTCCCGCTCTCTTCCTGAATCTGGGCTCCCTGGCCAGGGCACCACCGCGCGCTCCGCTGCCATAGTGCGCAGCAGGGACTTGCTGAGAGAGCGGTAGAAAGACATCCTCCACAGCCCAAGCGGTTTGAAGTTGGTAGACAGATTCGTCTCCAGTACCAATCCTGATCAGCCAAACTTGGTTTCAGCTTGGATTTACAAGTCCGGTTTCTCAGGTAAGTCTAACACAATGCATGTCACAAGTCGTCCACCCACCCATTGAACCTGGCAGCAGAATCAAAGCGCTGGGCAGTCAGACAGCACTTGAGGCGCTCGAGCAAAAATCAGCAGAGTGGGAGGGCTTGTTTAGTAGCCTTGACATGCTGCCCCAGTTCCTGCAAAAACTTGATCTTGAAACAAAAATAATAAAATGAAAAGCATCTTTTCTCGTGAGTTTCCCTTGCCGTTGGGCTTTGTGGCCCCAAGGTTGAAAGTTCCAGTTCCCCACTGTAAGTTGGTTGGAATGTGAGTCTAAGACATCCAGGTGTATCAGAACCTCAACAGTCAGCAACTGCCTTTTTGTTTGGCCGTGGCCATGGCGCTGGGCGCAGGGTTGAGAGGTGAAATCCAATCCCTGGTCCGTCAGTCCGGCAGCCACACATCGTGCAAGTGTGACTTGAGGCCGTGGGTCAGGAGCTTGGTGCAGGAATGGCCTTCAAAAAGTCTGGTTGGAAATTTGAAGATGCAAGTCTTTCTTAAACACTCAGCTGTTCACCGAACCATCTTAGCGCATCTTAGTAGATTGATCTAGTCTATAACTTATATCTTTATAAAGGACAGCTGCATTGCAGCTATGACGCCCTGCGTGAGGGACGTTGCCATTTCCATCACAAGCATCTAGGACAAGTTTACAAGCCGCGGCCCGTGGTGATTTCTGTACATGTTGTCGCGCCGTGTCGCGACCCCTCAATCTCCATCTCCACCTTCATCCTGGCCAAACAACTGTGAGACCCACCCGACACAGGCCGCACAGCCCCATCTTGCCCCCACAACGCTTCCGGGTCCAAGGCCACTTGGCCACTTGGCTGCCGCTTTATAACATCTCTTGCTGCCATTCCAAGAAGACTACAAAATGAACCATGAGTAATCTTGCACCCGTCACGGGCGAATCCCGTACACCTGTCCTCACGGCGTCTGCTAGAGGCCCCATCTCCTTTTGACTGGTAGTTCCTCGGCAGTCGCAAGCTCATCTCATGGCCCCTTGAAAGAATGAATCCCAAATCTACGACACGTCAGATTGAAATCGTGGACCAAAGCCAACAGATGACAGTTTGGCCCAATTTGGTAGTTCAATATTTCCTACCATCCAAGGTACAGGATTGTCCAGTCGAAGACAAAGTCGTACCTCACACACGCCAATTTGCTGCGCTGAGATTTGTATGTTCTCCTACTCCATTTCTTGACATGATTTTCTTGCACAAGCAAAGACAATCTTCACTCTTCGCCGGGGTGCTGATAGCCCTCGCGGAAGAATAAATCCTTCAGCAGACGCCGGAGGTAGGCGTAGTCGGGCCGATCCTCAAAACGCAGGCTGCGGCAGTAGTTCAGGTAGGTCGCCTCGGTACCAAACGCTTATGTCCAAAGGATTGGGAGATGGGGCACGGCTCGTCTTTGGAGACAGGGCGTTTCGGCGTTGGACCTGTGTCATCTTCCCTGCTGCCTACTGATAAATCCGAATATATTGTTCTACGTTACAAGTTGTAAGCTTTATTAGATCTACATATTCAATACATATGCCTCCGATCAAAGTTTGGTCATGCTTGTTAGGCTCCCACTTTCTGAACCTGACCACCGGACGCTTGGACGCTTGGTCGAGTGGCAAACTCGCAGGGGAAGTGCTTGCAAAGCACCTGCAACACGTCAGTGTTAGAGTTGGACCATGCAGTGCCTAGTATCACTCACTAGAACTCCAGGCTTTGACCGGAAAATGTTGATCAGAGTGGACTCATTAGGACCATTCATCCCAGTAAAATGTCTCCTTGCCTCAATGGGTGTGGACATCTTCTTCTCCATGATCTTTTCATATTTCCTCGGTATCACAATCACACCCCTGGACACCTTGACGGTCGGATGCGATGTCTGTAAGCCACTAAACACATTGAGCGGGCGCAGGGAATGCAGGGCTCTATCCAAAACCGTTTGTCCAAAGCGAACATGGTTACAGCTACATGAGCAGCGGCCCCGCAGAATTTGGCAAACACGACAGCGAGTTCTTAACATCAAATATGACCCTCTTGGAATTCAAAATGCCCAACTTGGCAGGCACACTACTAAAGACAGGTTTGGAGGTGCCCGGTTATCCGCTTCACCAATACAGATTCCTGTATCAATTGAGTTACCTGGTCAAAGTGGTGCGGGTTTGCCCAAATCACTCAAATGTAGTTGCTGAGATGCTCCTTTTTGGAGTTTGCCTTGAGACCCTGCCAGGGAAGGCTGCCGCGGTTGAAATACATCAGCACCTCAATCATGTCCAGAACATGTAGCAACTTGGTGGTGGTGCCGCCAACAGCTAAGTAACTTTAAGACAGAAAGTTTTCTTGTGAATGTTCATCTTATAGGCATCGCCGCTTTGCAGTACTTGGTATGGCCAAGGGACATAGCCAACAGCCTCAAGGTCGTCGCGCCGGCTTTGCTCAATACCCAGGTGCGTGTTGACCTCGTGATGTCGTCTTGACGCTTGGTTCAAGTTTTCTTGTCAGTGTTGGTTAGGATGCTTTTCCGTGTCTCGAGGCAGCATTGCGACACCAAGCCAGTCACCTCAACATTTGAGCCTCTGACGCTGGCATACCTTGCAGTGCCTGTCAACGCCTTGTTCTCTCTGTAAGGGATGTGCTGCTGCGTCTTGGGATCCCTGGCGGCCAAACTTCAAGGAGATCTGTATCGGTCTATAATCAAGTGGATGCAATTGATGTCTTTACCGGAAGATCTCCTGTTTTCTAACATTTTCTAACCTCACTTTGAGTTTGAGAACCCTTGAATCGTGACCCCATGGCTACAGTCACCAATGCTGAGGTTTCCGTGACTCTGCCATTCCCTTCTCTACCTGTCAAAACGCCGCGGCCTATACTTCTTGGCCAATCCAAAGTCGATGATGTGGACCTGGTTGGCCTTCTTTCCCAATCCAATCAGAAAATTATCCGGCTTGATGTCCCGGTGGATGAAATTCTTGGCGTGCATGTACTCGACCCTGGCATGTTCAAGACGCTCAAAACATTTTGAAGGTGATCCCGAGAACAAGAGCATCCAGCAGAGAGGACTACAGCTTCTCAGAATGAATGCCCTCACGGACGGTTTTTGCATCCCTCTCAGGGTATGTGTTTCCTCAATACGTCATCTTTTGCTTGAAAGATCTGGCCTGTTGATCATCTGGTCGGCCAGCATCAGTGTGGTCTTCAGGCTGAACTTCCGATTACAGAAGCTAAACAAATCCTCTAAGGACGGGCCCAACAGGTCGATCACCTCAGGCACAAGCACTCATGAGCAACACATTGTGGCAACGTCGTGACAGTCTCTGGACTCTGCTGACTGTATAGATTTGTCACAAGTCTGCAAGATTGTTCTTCTCAACCAAATGTTTCATGTTTGGAGTCATAAGCTTGGCACCATCACGTTGTAGTCACCCTCTACGCCGTACCAGTGAACGTTTGGAACGCCCACACCCCCTGAGCTTCTGCAATTCTTACAGCACGTGCGTCAGATAATCACAGGGATATTTGTGCAAACAAGGACTGACTTTTGCATAGACCGTGCTTTTGAGTGCTTTGAAAATGCATGCATGTCCAGATTAAGAAACCCGAAAGTACGCCTTTGGCTCATGTGACAAATGTTTTTTGAACAATTCTAAAGATGTTCGAAAGGCTTTCATCTCGAGCCTGCCAGGATCTTGTACAGCTTAGACTCCTGAGGCCCCAATCTCACTAACCACACCAAGGTCCCACATGTCCAGTTTTCTCATCCCCCTCTCTATCCAACTGTAGGAATTTCCATGGAGTTCTGTGTCTTTTCTTTTTCGAACTTCAAAACCGATCTGAAGTTGGCGTCACAAAAAGAATGCCGTTGTATCTCTTCAAATTGAAAAAGCTTTCAGGTCAAACGAATCATCCATGACTCAAAACACTGTCACCCAAGCACGTTCGAGTCGTCTTTCAAGCCCCAGTGGCATAGAGCAGCTGAGGGTGCTTTGACTTGATGGACTCTAACTTGATAGCCACCTCCTCGCTGGTCTGCACCTAAACCATTCACAGACATACCAGTTGTCCCCGTGCATTTCACACAGTCGTTTTGCGGCCAGTTTGAGTTTCCAAAGAAATCATACATGGAAGATTCCATCTCGTCTTGAACAATGGCAAGCAATTGCAAGGGCATCAAAGACTGAAAATATAGCTCAAGGTACCCCAAAGCACCACATCCTGCATTGAATCAGGCAGCCATTAGTTCTTATTAACTTAAATACGATCCTGACCTCACCCAACTGAGCAAAACCCTGAACATTGACAACGTTGGCCCATGGCACGTTGGTGCCAATGTAGATGTCACCGAAGGATCCAGATCCAATCTTACGGCCAAGGCGAAACTTTCCACCCACTCGAAGCTCCATGGTAGAGACCTCAGAAGCGACGAAAGCGCTGAGGTTTTAAGGATTTTCCGACATCGCTGCACCCATGTTTTATCCTGTAAAGATGTCTTTCTGGGTATTTATATCTTAGTATAAGTTAGATTTTGTGTATTATGTGTTAAACATTGTACATTTACATTATGTATTGTACGTCATATATCATATGATGCATCATATGTTATATGTATTACATACTCCATAAACATATGTACAGTATATCATGTAGACTGTAATGTTTACATAGAGTTTGGGGCAAATCTGCGCTTCCAAAGAAAAAAAAACAAAAGCAATGCCCTGGGCCTCGGGATGTCTGGGATTTCGTGATCAAGTTTCTGCACGGACACTCTCTGAGCCGAGATGTACCGTGATCTGCGGGAAAAAATATGCAGTCTTCAACAGAAATGGAAAGTCAGACTATCAAAGTTGGGGTCTTCACCACAAACAGACCCACAATACCAAAGGTTTTTCAATGATATAATAAAGAGAACAAATACGATACTCGAAAATCACACATTTTTGCACCTTGGAAATCCTTGGTGGAACAAACATGGTGAAGTGCGTGTACAGTATCCTGGTAGGCTGCACAATCCACCCAGAGCACCTGCCAGCCATTGGGACCACTGCCATAATTGGGTGCCCCAAGTGATAGATATGCTGCAGTAGGGTATGTTCCAAGCGCTTGCTGGAAAGTCAATCATTGAATCATGTGGAATGATAACAACTCTTCAAAGTCGTTTGGAAGTGTGCACTTCATTGAGCCTTGTCCCTGCTATGCAAAGATTGAAGGATTGTCCGATTGTCCATTGTTGAATCTGCACTCACTTCTGCCAAAGTTTGAATTTTGTCACGGGGGAATTCATGTTTTTGAAGTTCCCTGGTTGTTCTGAATGCAATGTTCTTCCTTTGCCAGAGCCAAAAGGTGAACAAAAGCATTCCATGATCCAACCGTGATTGCTTCACTGCCAGTTTTATGTAATCATTTTTTCATATTTTTTCTTTAAGCCCGAGATCTGTGTAATCATTGCCCCTCTTTTTGTTCCACGACTCGAACGTGCAAAACGTTCCCGGTCTGCATGGGCACAATGCGGATGAACTCTGCAGAACTTGTGCTCGAAAACCCATCGAAATATGGCTGTTTGAGTTTCCAAAGGGCTTCAAGAAGGGTTTCTTTAAAACAATCTAACATTCGTCAATTTAGCAAAGAGCCGGGCCACTGAGTGGTTAACTGCTTTGGTGATTCAAACAGCTTCGAACACGGCCACAGTGTCCAACCTACATCTTGCGTCGCTAAGTCGTTGGGAGCATTGCTGTTCTTCAGCCGCTCAACGACTCTGCATCCTAACCACCTGACATGGAGGCTGTTGAGCAGTCCAAGTAGGCACAATTTAGAAGTTGAGAGATGCCAAGTGGCAAGAATTCCGTGCATGTTTACAGTGATGGTGCTAGCAAATGATGGTGGCCAAGGAGGCAAAACAACGGCGTAGACAAAGGACAAAGGTTGACGGTTGAATGCCATCGGATCAACTTGCCCCACGCGCCTTGGATTAGGATTTCCGCTTGATTCGACCACCAGATGTGAGGTGCTTGTTGATAAAGTCACTTCTCAGCATCTCCCTGTATTCCTCACGTGGACGTTCAGATCAGATAAACTGAACCCTTGCCACATTGCGATGTAGAATATAAAGTGTAAAACACACTCTTTGAATGATCCCCTTGTAGTACCTTTCAATCTTTCAGGTGGGTGCCTTCAAGCGAACATCGGATTCCTGGAGCACTGGAGCACATCAAAAAAAAACAACCCACCTCAAAGGAACCCTCGAAGACCGTGACCTTTCCAGGGACTTCCTGCGCATGCCAAGCAACTTATGAAGTCCACATTTCAGAATGAGGTGCAGTGCATCCGTTTAGTCCATCAGAAAAAACCAAATACATATAGTATGTATAGGAAATAAATGAAAGATGGCCTAAAGTTTACAACAAACAATCTGGCATAAGATCGGCACCACGACCTTGATAATCGTGATGGGCTGAATTTCTGTCATCTGTTTGTGTACCGTATCCCATCATAGATGAACATGTATATAACCAAAAACCTGATGCTACCCACTATCTTGCCCATAAATCCACATCAATCATTGAACAAATCTGACAATCTCTGCTCCAAGACAGTGCTCACAGTATGCTTTGCCTGTTGCAAATGTTTGCGTCTTTCCTTTGTTTGCAGGCTGACAAAAAGACATCGTCAAGTTGCTGAGAAATGAAAAGCAACATACAGTAAGAGTAACATAGAGCCCAATGACATGATGCTCCTTGGACTTTTCATGGATCCCCATGATGTCAAAGTCTGATGCCATCTATTTGGACGTGCCAGGGCGGTACTCAATTGCACCGTCAGATTTCCAGGATTAACAGGCAGAATGCACCCATCCGTCAGACGCCATCTAATTGTGATTCTCTGTGTTGATTTGATCCGTCATGGAAAGGACTTCAACCCAAGAACTACTCAACCTCGAAGATGGAAAAAAAAAATGCAGATCGAGTCCTTGGAGGGTCCAGGTTTGACGACCCAGAGCTCATCTGCCACCATGGACACCTCGGCCCATGGAAGTGTCCAGGTGCTGGATGGCCTATGAACTTGAAGATTTCTATTGTATATATACATACATACAGTTTCTGAATGAAGGCCCGGGCCCAAACACAAAAGTAGCCAACTTTTCAAGATCACAGTAGATGTCCAGAACTCTAGATTTCCTGCTTGGAGAGATCTCTTGCACCTCGTTTCGTACCATCCTAGGTCATTCTAGATGAAGCAACAAGGACCGGACCAAGCGATCATCGTGACTCACCAGCACCACACCACCCTGGTGCCCAGCTCCCCAATCCAAGGCGAGTTTTGATGAATTGGTGAGATTTTCAGAAGCTCCGGAAATGGATCCTCGGATCCTCCAAAACTTCCTGCTTTGGTTCGCGCCTCAAACTTGTTCAGAGCCATTGCCAGGCCCTCAATTGTCTCGAGGTCCAGGTGGTTCCTGACAGCTCTGATACAGCAAATACAGTTTGGGTATTGACGACATGGAATATCACGTTACCGCCTTGGGGAAAAATTGTCTCCATTTCATGCAAATCCTCAAGAGACGCAGCCAAATTTTTAAGTTCCCAGGCGTCGGTTCGTCCAAAAGCATGATGTGGGGAGAGCTCCTGTAAAGGCGGAAGCTGCAAAGGCTAAAGCAATGCATAGCACTGAATTACACTGAATTTCCTTACTAACAGATGGGTCAACGACCCTTCCACATTTCTACAGCTTGGACCCTCCCACGGTCACACGGCCAGCCCGTTCTTGGCCAAGTGAGCTTTGGGTTTCCGCGCCAAGCCAACTCAGCAAACGCCAAGCGGCTCTTCTGCCCACCACTGAGGAACCTCGATTCAAGTACCGAGAACGGTTAAGATGAAAAAAACGTTTTTGAGAAACAAAATATCTACAACATGTTGATACATTTTGTTATTTATTGCAAATGGGGAACAAAACTTGAGGGATGGTTGAATCTTGAGCCAAAAGTGGCACAAGATTCAAACATCACTCAAACTGCTTCACACTACGGAAGTCCCTACCCAACCAACCATTCCCTTCTGTAAAGTAATCATGGCTAAATTGCTGAAGTTGTGCCTCTGGGGCTCCTCACTTCACAGGTTGAAGGGCGAGGTCTCCGTGGAGCCCAAAACGGCCCAGGTACTTCCGCGCCTCGCAAGTTCCAACAATGGAATCCCTTGCAATGCGTGAGGTCTGTCATTGTACGCATGTTGAAACATGAAATTGTTGAACTGAAAGGAGAAAGAAAGTAAAATCTTATACTGTAACTGACAATATAGAAAGCCGAGGCTGCAAATAGCATTGGAAAATCATTGCAGCGATTTGTCAATCCATTTCAAAGACATCAGCAAAGTTGACCTCCTCCACGGTCACCTCACTGGTTCCGTCCTTTGGGGTCTAACATGATTTCTTTCATCAGAAAGTTTCTGCAAGATACTGAGATTCGAATCGTGTCTTAGATGAGCCGCAGAACGTTCTATCTCGTCGTCCGCTTCAACATGCACACAATTCAATTCTCGTCTTTCCCATCCATTCAAACTCTTTTTGCATACGAAATTTTTTGAATCGTTGCAATGGGTTTGCCCTTCACCAAGTCGGGAGCAATGTCCTCCTTGATGCCTCCGGCACCGAGCTTCCTCATGTGGGTCACAGCATCAGAATCCTTGCAGCGATGCGCAGGGGGACTGGCAACGTTTCATTAGGCAAGCTGAGATGAAACAAATGTTCCAAATATCAGAGGAAAAACGGGAAAAACACAATCTGTTGAAACAGAGCCTGTCATGAATCATACAGGAATCATCAGGTCATCTGAGCTGTGCACAGGGTCCATCATCTCTATGTGATGCTGGGTGAACCTCAAGTCGTCTCCACGGAATCCCCCCGTTAAGGGCATGGTTTTTGCGCAATCATTCCGCAAAGATCAAGCAAGTTCTTGGAAGCAAACTTCCATTGTCCCGGAAGGCTGAGGAATTGCCCTATGGATTATATAGTTTGTCAAAGACACTGGACATGTCTGTGGATCAGTGCTTTTGTCCAATCTTTTTGTTTTCACCTCATATTCGCCACGCTCATGCAGGGGCTTCGGCCGCCTTGGGCGAACCGATCATGGCAGGAGCCATGGGATCTGTGGCAACTGGCGACCTGTGCCCTACCGTAGCTGGGTAGGCAGCCCTGGAAATGCCCAGTGACTGGAATGCAAAAAACACTCCGAGCAGCAATGGGGGTATACTTGATAACCACAATGATGCCCAGAAAGTGCCCAAAAGGTCGCGACAGGTGCCGAAAAAAAATGGGCCAACACCTGTCCCAACAAGCGTGCAAAAAGCATTGTAGCCAAGGACGCGGCCAATCTCTGCACGGCCAACACCAAGAGCCGAGAAGCAAAGCCCAGCACCAAGGAGGCTTTGGAAAATTCCTGAAGTAATTCCTGAGGCTAACACGTCAAAGCATTTGGGTCGGGCCTACATCTTACAAGTGGGAGTTACAAACTGCAAAAACAGGTATTGATATTCTAGATTTAGATTCTATACGGTAGATGGATTTATAGAGCGGGAGAGAGAGGTGCTCTTTAAAAATTTAATATCTCAGCCAAATCATCTCCCTTTAACCGAAATATGCATGGAACGAATCCCTTTGGAGGCACCCAAAATTTTATCAAGCTCCCGTTTGAGCTATCATCCACAAACATGGTTCAACCGTTTTCTATCTCAATCACATCTCTTGCTTTTGGGTATTTGCCTTTTGGCCTAGAAAAATTGATGTGCTTTCATACACAAATGGAAAGCTGGCCACAAAAACATTTTGGAAGGATACAGTAGTTCTTCACTTCCCGAATGACATCGAATGATGGCTTTCTGAAATAATCTTCAGAGATCAAGGTTCCTCTGACTATACCATACAACACTGCTTCAGGCCAGTTGTGTATGCACGTTAACCCCATGGTCACCGCTCCAGTAAGAACTCCTGCAACTGCTAACAGTGCAGATGGAAGCCACTTCTTCCCACTGCCAGCACTGCAGTATCTATCCATGAGTTCACCAACACATGGAACAGAGAAAGACGAAGCCAAGGCAAAGGGTGCAAAGATGTGCAGAGACACTGAAATATTTCCATCATGACTTCCCGTACCTCTTCCTGCAGCCTCTGCGATCATCTCAATCATGTAGAAATCACAGCCTCCGAACATCACCGCGTAGAAAAAGGTAAACACAAAGTGTGCCCAGAACTTCCTCGCGTCTGTCTGCGAAAGCTCTGAATCAGCATCTTGTGACTCTTTCAAAGCTACTTCTTCATCCTCGGGAACAGATGCATATCCATCTGGGAGCATACCACAACTCTCTGGATTCCTCCTCAACAGCAGTGCCGACACAGGTGCCAAAACTAAATTGGCCACGGCTCCCATCATGGCAGCCATGTGCCAGCTATACTCCGCAACTATGCCTGCGATCACTGTGCCAAAGATGGCATTGCCGAGCCATTGGAAAGTAAAGACCACCCCAACTGCTCGCCCACGGCGGCGGTTAAACCATTGCTGTACACAGGCATTGGGGAAAATCTCTCCTGCACCAAGACTTAACATCCGAAGGAAGAAGAAAATACCAACCACTTCCAGGTGAAGTAGAAAACGATCTTCAGGACGCTGCCATGTCGAAAAGACTGCCAGGGTAACACAAAGGGCCACTTGCATTGCTGGAATGCAAACTCTTCCACCAAAACGGTCCATAGTACGACCAAGCATTGGCTGAACCATTCCAGCCATGATAGTGGCGGCTGAGAAAAGTCCTCCCAACTCTGCATGGGACAGTTTGAAATCCTCCAGCAAATGTGGGACCGTGTAAGACATGACATTGTTTTGGCCTTGGACTTTGAAGATTTTGCAGAAAATGCAGACGGTCACAATGACCCATCCATAAAAGCAGCCCTGCTTCGGAGTCTTTTTCGACTCAGCAAGCTGGCTCTTACCAACTTTTTCAACTGCATGGGCAACAAGCTCTGCTACTTTTCCAGTCATCCGCCAGAACGTGGGGCTGGCAGAAACTTCTAGCTACAAAGGCTTGGGCAGAGTGCAGAAGAGTGCCACTTAGTAGAAACTTCCACAAGCCACCTATGCCTCTGACAGCTTTCATCAGTCTTGAAGGCAGTTTGAGTACCTAATCAATTCCAAATCATTCTTCTCAGGTCACACACAGGGCTCCTATGTAACTTTGAACAGTTGAATTCCTAGGAGTTGAAACCTAACCTGTTACATGCTTCCCGTTGTCAATGCATACTGTCATAGACTGTAGGCTTTCATGACATTGACCTGGTGCGTTGATCTCAAAACCTACACCCAAAAATCCTTCCCTCCCTGGACCTGGCCAGCTGCAACTTCGCATGTCGCCTGCGCCAAGCCATCAAAAACCAAACACCCAATCTGTTACCCCCGTTCCAACTCAGAACTGCCCATGGCGCACCGAACGAAGCCGTTTGTGGGTTCCAGAGAGCCATCCAAGAGCTTCAGGAACGTGGACTTACCTGAAAACAATCTTCACATCACAACAAGTTTCACAATACCCCGGAGCTGTCAAGCCCGGCTGCATATCCCGATTTCTTCAAGGTTACCCTACCTGCTCCATTGGGCCCCACAATCGCCACTCGTGAGTCACAATCCACGCCAAAGTCCAGGTTCTGCGCCAGCAAAAAAAACATTAAAAACAAAAGAAAAGACAACTTGTTTCTTCGAGACAATGTGCAGTGGTGTGCAATGTGGCCATTCACACGAGCCATGGCCTCGTAGAGTATTCTGTCAGGCGTGTAGCCGAAACCTGCCTCGATCACAGAGATGCCTGAGGCACTTCATTGATACAACGGGCCATGAGAATGGCAGGAGATCACAGGAGAAGCATTTCTTCATCTGGAAGGTTGTTGTCGCTTGGAAGTATCACAGCGAAGATCTGCAGTTTTGCTATATTTTACCAATGGTTGTCATTCAATGTTGTTCAGCTTCTTGTGGTTCCTTGTCAGTGGGATTACGTGATTCAAGGTGTTAACACCTGCACTCTCGAGGAAACTCCACCGAAAATCGAAGAAATCGCAGAATCTAAGATGGGCACAGGGAGGCGGCAGTGTCGATGCTGCTGGAAATTCAAGCTGCAGGTAGGGGTCGTCGTAATCTGCAGCCAATTGCAGAGGATTTTATGGATTGCGTATGTTTCATGAAACTCTCTGTTTTGAAGCCCAGAAAACTCACTTGTCACACCCAGTCTCAAATTCTGTGATTGCGTGCTTTGATTACTGCATAAACTCCAGTACATAGAAGCGGAGCCAAGTATTTAAACAAATCAAAACAAAACAGGCTCTTGGAGTCACCGATGAAACTCCCAGCCTACCGCCACCGCTTCTTCTTGTAACTTCGTTAGCATCTTCATTCGACTTTGAGCCTTGCCGACAGCAAGCAAGCTATGCCGATCTTTGGCACCCAATCTTTGGGCGGGCTCTTGCCACAGTCCACAAATAGTGCGCAAATATGCTTGTCCCACGCCCGTTTTAGCTCAAACGCCAAGGTAAAATTAAACAATTTCTGAAAAGGGTGATACTGCGACATCACGTCAACTGCTGGGCTTCTGCAGGGTACAAATGTCGACCTGCGACCGTGGAAAGCTCATGAAGCAAATGTCATGATGCTCCCAAAGCTGAGAAAAATGAGTAGTGGATCGGATATTTTCTGGGATCTAGGCTAAGAAAGTGGAACATTGACAATATCACAAGGACTCTTGCAACCACTGCAAAAAGCTAAGCATTTTGAACTTGAAGCATACTGAAACATCGTCGAATCTACGATATCATCTCAGCAAATCAAGGATCACTTCGCCCGACCTACCTGTGACTCTTTGACACCTGGGAGTTTGTATTGTCACAAAATCCTTTCCCAACTCTCCTAGGTTTCAGCCCAAGCTTTGAGGACCTCTGGTGATCTCAAGTGCTTTGATTTCACGTAGAGCAAACATCCTTTCGGCCCTGCTTTCCGAGTAAGTCGCCGCCGGTCACCAGCATTTCCTGAGATCAAAGTGATTCAATTTGTCAATCTGCAGCTTCTGTTCTTCCAAATGTGAAATTCAACCGAATGGCATCATCCAACCGCCCCAAAAACCTACAAAAAGTCACATTAGGGTTCCACCCATCTCTACTAGCACCAACCCAGACCAACATCCATTTTGCAGCCAGCTTCTACACCAGGACCAACGTCGATGTTCTCCGATCTCATCACAAAACGAACCCTCAATCACAAAGACCTCCTCGCCATTTTCATGGATCTCCACTGTGCCTTCTGAGAACGCAGGAGAGAAGTTGTGTTGGGAAATCGGATGAAATCCAGGGGCAAAGTGATCAAAGACAGTAGGGTCATAGCAATCATAGCATTTAGAATTTAGAAATGTTGGAATAGTTATTCCCTTGAATCTCTCAGTACCCAGTATGTACATGTTCTATCGTCGACTGTAAAAACCAATGTAAACAGCTTCACTTTCCAAGGCCCTTCTCAACCACAAATCCTATACCTTTGGAGAATCCTCATGACTTGCCCGGCCTGTTTGACCAGGCACCCATCGTTCAAAGTGCACCTCGCGGTTCACTTGAAAATTGAAAGTTGTGATAGACATGATGCTGATGGAAGAAATCATGCACCAGTTGATAGGTACCTTTGTACATGCTTATTCCTTTTGCAGGGTGTATACATACGAAGTGGTGCAGGATTTAGGCCATCAACATTAGTTGTAGGCATGAATAGAGAAACATCTCTTGCCAAACTCATCCACGTCATGATTATTTCATGTTCAACTCAAGTATCCCAAGTTCCTTTTCCATGTGTTCCTCCGAGCCTCCTCTAAAGGTGATTTGAAGACCTCCAATTGCTGTCGCCCTGTAGAGACAGACCTCCAAAACAAGATTTGGAGAGGCGACTCGGCGACCCAAATGAGAAACGGCTGCCGCCAAGGGCCTCCACTTGGGGTTGGACGAAGATATGTCCCACTGAGTGTGATCAGGTTCTTGATGCTCATGTGACATCCTGATCAGATAGGGAGTCTGGCCTTAGAGCCTTCCACCTGCTGAGAACATGTGCCAGATTTATGCATGAAAATCACCACATTTTGCAAGCCAAAGCAGACAGACTGAAACAATCAACCTGATTTCAAACGAGCCACTGACACAACTTCACCAGGATTGTACATCCATTTGGCCCAATGCGTGGTGTGTGTTTGGAACCAATGTAGTTGCGCACGTAGGTCAAGCCAGGCTGAGTGTCCCAGTCATCAAACCACGCGCCCTCCAACACGATGAATTCCTGTCACCGTCAAGAGATCAAGCTATGCAAGCTATGCAGTTTCGCATGATGCAATTCCCATGCATAAAACTGTGAGCTACGCAGAAACGTGAGCTATGCTTTTTTAGACCCCAGATTCCATTATGCGAAACAACTTGAGATACCAAGCACATCTGTCCTCACCACCCACATGCTGGTGCATGGGGAAGGAAGCATTGGGTGTGAAATTCACGACCGTGGTAGCCCTGGCCACTTCACCACCAATCCTAGCCAGACACGAGGCTTCAAATCACCATCACAGTGCGGCTATGTGCAGCTTCTTAAACCCACAAATCCAGACCAAAACCACTGAGACTCACTTACACCGAAAGTGATTGTGGCTCAAAATCCAACACCCATTCTTTGCAACTGCATGGCTTGTGGTCGAAAAAGTGGTTTTCTTCCGTTTGGGTGGACTTTGTCGAAATGTTCATGAACCAGTCAGTGATCGAAAACTTCCTCGCGCCTCTCAATCATCTTCCGGCGAACGCCGCCAGCAGCTGTCTCCACCCATTCGATAGAGTCGGTGTTTACAAGACCTTGAGGCTTCATGGACATACGGAAGCATCCTTTCTCCGAGGGTGAAATGGCAAGATTTGGATCAAATGATCCAAGGTACAACTCTTGGATTTGTCCGAATTCAGCTCGATCCACTTCTGTGCCTCAAACACTCAGATCTCAAAAGTTGGTGACGACAAGAACCCAGACAGAGCAACCACGTACAAGAAAGCCCGTGTTCTTTCAAGTACTGGCAGGATGAAAATATGAAATGAAATTGAAGCCAGAAATCCAGAAATTTGCGGACTGGCCTTGTTGCTCTTGAGAAACTGGTCCAGCGACTGCTCTTTGCTTGCACCCTCGCAATGGATTGTGAAGGTCCTACGATCGAGACTCCCGAAACTCAGAAACCACAAAAAAAGGTGCCGAAGGAAAATAAAAGGCCAAAGGTTAGCAAACTTGCAAAGTCTCCAAGAATTGTGACAAAAAAACAACACGCCTGTAGTCCAAACAACTTGTTCTTTATAGATTTTTACCACAGTTCTCAATTTTTTGGATGTTACCTGAGATCTTGAGTTCGGCTCCGTTTTGCCGTCCTCTTTGGCACGGCAAATGGCGCAGCTCCCAAAACTAGGAGGCCCGGTCGGAGGCGCCCCAAGCCGCGCATGGCACAACGCAGTGACACACACAAGTTGGAGTCAGACTCTAGTGAATTCAAGCTGTAGCCTTTGAAAGCTGCAGTTGCCAGGTGAATTTCCCGAAAACCAATTGGGATTTTCCGTGTTTGGGGAAAATCATAGGGGTGGCCTGTGGCATCACAATGCATCGTTGATACCAGCTTCAATGGATTAGCTGTTTGGCCATCTGGTCACTCAACAAGGGTGCTCCAAACGATCCAAGTTCTTGCCTGCTTCGCCATCTTCTTGTGCCCTTGTCCGAAACGTTGGATGAATTGCTTCAGGTGAGCGACCTGACACATCCCGACTCACATCCCTTGGAATCCCTCTTGCATTCGCAAAATGGCTGCTATCATAGCTATCACAATCCCCGGGCCTTTCTTTGCTGCTGTTGCGAGATTGCCTGCCAAACAAAAGTTCAAGTCCCAACCATCAATCTTTTGGACCCTCAATGCAACCGTGTCAATGGCTGTTCCTGCCTCCTGGTTGGTTCGCTGCTCTGCGCGGACTCTCAGGAAGGTCTCGTAGCTACCACCATAGTACCACAACCTGACAAAGACTCAAAAGTTAAAAAATTACATGTCTTGGGCGTAAAAGGCTGACCAACTCTTATGAGTCACAGCTTGCCTCTTTCGATGCAAGAAGATGGTGTTGGTGGTGGTGTTGTTCAAGAAGCACCTCGCTACACTCAAATCACATCTCAGTGACCATGTAGACATACGTGGACGTAGTCTGCCGACAATCTGTCGGTACTAGATACTTCCCTTCTACCATTTCGAGCACACATGCAGGCATGAAGGATTTTCATTGGACCATCCAAGCCTGTCGTGAGAGACGATGACCACAGTCTTCTCCCAGGTCTTCAGGAACTCTTCCAACCATGTCACGGCATGCACGTCTAAGTGGTTGGTGGGCTCATCCAAAAGAAGTAGATCTGGCTGCACCTTGGCAACTTGACTTCGAGTCTCGTGCAATCATCATGGTGACATGCAAACGTAGAAATCTGAGAAGCCAAGCAAAAAGCGATTGCGCTAAGGCGATTCGCATACGCCAACCTCCACTAAACTCTTTGGTCGGTCGACTCTGGTCCTGGCTCGACCATCGATGATCCACGACCAGAGGAACAAGCAATCGATGGTTCGGTGAATCGATAGCCTAATCGAACCCAGGCAAAGCCCTGCCATACATCCCTGCCATCGCCGGACTCGAAAAACGCGCCTCGCCCGTGAAGCCAAGTCCTGCTAGGATCACAGCGGCGCGCGCCTCAGAGGCTGCCCCAAATTGAAGCTGATTTGTCACGTTCATTTGCAGTCCGTCAAATGCAAACTTTCTTTTTCACACCGAAAATACCAAAATGTAGCATTTTAACGTCAATATCCCTCTCGTTCTCAAAAGTTGCCATTGTGCCACTGTCACAGCTCTCAAGCAAGCCCGGCCTCCGCATCCTCATTGCCCAACTCCTCTAGTCGCTCGTAAACCTGTTTGCCAGGACAAATAACCTAACCTCGGAAACTCTTGAAACCCCTAATGAGATCTAAAACCTCTTCACTACTAGTGCCAGTCATCTCAAGTCCTATAGTCAACCACTCGGCAACTCTGGCACCCGACCTCCATGAGGCCTACGCCATTCACCTCACAAAACCATCTGCAAAGCTAAGGACTTTCTGAAAAAGTGGGCGGTCCAATCATGTCATCCCAAGTGTGTTCTTTCCAGACCTCTTGCTACTGTTATGTTCTGGAATTGCCAGCGCCACGTTCGTTTAGCACTTAATTTGATTCTGCTTCCATCCATAAACACACTCAGACTTAGAGTAAGACATTTCATAGTGTCATAATGCTACATGTTTTCATCTAGTCTACCATGCGGAGAAGCAACAGCTTGAGAAGGACAATAAAACAACAAACTCGAAATTGTTGTATCATGATTGCATGGAGCAGAACCTGGTCACGGATGCTTTCCACTGTGATTCATAGCTTCGTTGGATAGCGTAGCATCAAGGAGCTCTGTCCCCCTAGGTCTTGAATTGAAGTTTCATCATGTGAAAGATAGCCTGAAAGGCCTGAAAATGCCTGAAAGGTAAAATTCTGTTGGTAAGCAACACCAAGTACAAGTTCTACATTTTATATATCTCTTGGGATGTGGCACACACACTTTTATCAAATCCAGCCTTTGGCTCATTGCCAGTTCCATCATCCTCTTTCTCAAGCAACTCCTCATCCAAAGAGCAGCATTCGAACAGTACGCTACCATGATGCAATGCTGACAAGAACTTGAGCACTCACTGCCTTGACATGTTAAACTTTAAAGATTTGAAGATTTAAACATGTTCAAGCGCAGTCTTGTGACATCTCTCCTACACAAACAGCTACCAAAACTTCTGTGGTCTCTTATGCCTCCGAAAAGATGTAGCGAATTGCCTTTGCTGTACTCTGTCTACGGAGAAAAGAGCGTCATGAATCGTGAACGGCATCTCTGATATCTCTCTCTAACGACACCCAAATGTAAATCGATGACATTCTGCTCATTCAGCTTTCAGGCTTCACCATGATTGTTTGCTCCTGCTCCACCTTCAAAAGCCACTCGCGTTCTTTGTCTGCCTAGCAAAAGCTATGCCAAGATATACCGACAAAAAAGATATGCACTCAGCACTCACCTTTTTTGTCGAAAGATCATGAAAGATTTTCAACCCTCAAATGCTCTCCTCCAGAACGCTCTGCAACACAGGTGTGTCATCACCCTTGATCTCCTGTCACAACAGTTTGGAGTGGGACATGTGGAGGATGGCCAACAATCAAGCGAAATAATTTTCTCAGAAAAACATGATCTTCAAAAGCTCTCTAGCCTCCTATGCAAAGTGGTGATTTCTTATCATTTTCCAAACACAACGCAACAAAACACTATGCAATACCACACAGGGCACCCAACCTGCTCAACGTGCATGATCATGAAATGCTGTGGAATTGGCACTCGACCTGGGTCGGGCATCCATGTGAGCAAACCAAATCTGCGATGCTGTGATGGATGCCATTTCTTAATTCTAACCACACCTTCCACGGCTTTTGTCTATGTTTGACTCAGGCGTTCCATCTTTTTTTACCCATTGTGCATCAGGGAGTCGGCAGCGCCAATGGCAGGATTCTGACTATTGGGTCAACTTCAGAATCATGCAGCACGCAGAGCTGCATGAAATCGAACATCACGACACGAAGCCATAGCAAAAAGCCAATTCACAGAGCATCAGCTATTTCTCTGTCTTGAACTCTGAGATGTCTAATGTCTAGGGAAACCTGGTGGAATTTGAAATCAACTTCCAGTTGCGAATTAATTTCTATGTGCCTTCAAGTCATACTGCCAGCAAGTCAAGAGAGTCACTTGAAAAATCAGTTTGCAAAATAGGGAACACACAGAGATCGAGCCACAAACACACCACAGGCAGGAGGTACAACCATCATACAACCACCAAAGTGAAAGAAAGGTTTCACTTATATGTCGCAGTCGCATCAATGTTTCTGTTCAAGTGAATCATGTTGCCGTGCGTTTTGAACAATTCACAGAATTACCACAAAGGAAAATTTTAGAACTGATGAGTTGCCCTGAAATTTGAGCAGGAGGACCATGCAAAAATAATCCAGTTGCATTGTGATTTCATCGACATGGTAAAAGTGAAGAATGAAACATGACAAAATGCATCAATTATGAAGCTATTCCGTGAGACATATCTTTCTTGAGGTGATCTGAAGCACAAGCATCATTTTTCTTGCACCGCTGTGCGAGCCAACACCCGCACGTCTGTGCAATTGAAGCGGCACCAAATCAATACAATTCTCATGCAAATCTTTGTCAGTTGATGACAAGTCAACTTCTAGTGCAAAAAGATCTGGCCATCATACTTGCCAAGCGCAAATACTTGACCAGATGGTTGAAAATCACATCTGAGCAGTCCATGTCAGTCGGTTTTCTTTGATGGGGCAGGCCTGGCAACCAGTCACAAAATGAGAATTCGGAATGCTGTTATGATTGCTTCACATTCACCCCCTTCGCGGTGACCTTCTCAGGCATTTCAACAATGAGGCCCTTCTCCATTGCAGCCAACCAATAAGTGACCTGACAAGGCAAGGTCTGGAACCCTCCACGTCCTACAGCACTGGAGCACCACAAACGACACCACACCCACAGCACCACAAACACCATCTCAGTACCATAGCAATACCACCAGTACAACAGCGTCTGGACCAGCTCTGGCATTTTGTCCGGACCAAAAGAAGCACAAATAGATCAAGAAACTTGGGGACTGCTCAAATGCTTGCTTGACGTGTGGGGGTGCCAGAGTTCAGTGCTCTGTCTTAAGAATTCTTTGTAGTCGTCATCTGTGTGAGCATCATGTTGTTGTAACCAGTGACCATGTCACCATCCTGACACCCTCGCCTTGGAGCCAGGATCGCAAAGAGGTCCAAAGTCAGGAGTGACATGGACGTAGGTATTGGTTCCTTCCTGCCAGTGTTGCCGAGTTTTTGAGGTTTAGCATCGTTTAGCCTCTTTAGCAATCTACAACTCTGTCAAAAAGCACGAGTCGCAGCGAGTCCATAGGTTGCTTGATGTCAAAGTTCATGTCTTCATGCCCAGGTCCTTTGTTCACCTTAGATGCTGAGAACACTAAAGCGTTGCTGGTTTACGCATTGCACAACACAAGCGTCAGCATCCAATACCAGAAGGGCGGGGTTGTGACAAGAAAACGAATGCAGCATCAATGTGTCTATCATTCTTTCCATGATTGACTTCCAACAGTGACTGGCTGCCAAGTGACGCTGTAGTGCACCGCAATCATGGTGATCTCAGAGGGATTCTTTGGAGTGACCGAGAATTTCAGCCTGTTCTTACCTCGTACAGTGGAGAGAAAACAGTAAAAATGCCGAACAGACCAATAGTCGATGATTGACCAACGAAAAGGGAAGGCCTGCAGCATCTTTGACGATTTCCAGCGTGTGCGGGAACTTGCCATCCACCACCTTCGTATGATTTGCGGCAGTTTGACACCAACCTACATTGTCCTATACATACTGTCTCCTTGCATACAGTTTTACTGTAGATCGCCTGTATGACTCATCAGCAGTCGACTGTGGGAATAAGCACGTGCCACCACTGTTGATATTGAATACCTTAATGGGAAGCCTTTAGTTCATCTCTTTCCATCTCCTGAAACCCAAAATTTCAACCAACCGCTGGTCACAAACTCTTTGGGCTCCCTCACAGTGGGTGCCACGGGCAGTGCACCGCCGCTGTAGCCGCCACGGCTGAACACCGTGGGAAACTCTGCCATGACTTGGGCCTGGGCCTCAGCCTCCAAAAACACGACTGAACACGGGGACTCTCATCCCACATGAGCTCGCTTGGTCCAGCCGATGGGAGCCTTATCTCCCTATAATCTACTTAGATAGCACTGATCATTGGCATATTATGCTACATATCAAATATATCCACCTGCTCGCATGTCATGCACAACAGATAGCCAAAAAGACAGAGGCTCATAGGATGAAATGAAAACTTTGGTTGACCGCTACAGGCTAGGTTGAGTCAAAGCAACACTGCAACACAAGACAAGCGTGCACTGCACCTCCATCATCCCCTTGTTCTCCATGAGCCATTTGCTTCGATTCTGTGCAGGTGCCCCGTCGCAAATCACATCACCTCTCCATGTCAATGGTTCCGGGAAGGCCAGGAACTGTGCATCGCCTTTGTCTTCACCAAATCTAGATTCGCCCATGTGGAAGGCATGTTTCTTCTCACCGTCATTCCAGAAGCCTCGGTCAAAGCAGTCCATTAAAACAGCCTCTCCACACGGATGCCCTGCATCTCTCAATGCAGCCAAGTCACTGTGCACGGGCCTCAACAACCTTGGCCAGGCATGCTCCTTCTATTGTAAACATGTGCACACATGTTCCTTTGCAAGTCTAATATGAAAATGCTTCGATTCTTGATAGCTTGCGGGTCTGGAATTTGCATCAGGGTAGATTGATTCAGTTGTGAAACGCTGGAAATTTCCTCCTTTCGAGACACTGCAGACAAGACTCCCCTTCATATCATCGCCCAAGGGATAAGCATAGAAGACTGGCTGCGACCCCCTCTCCTAGATAGGCACACGTAGAGATTTCGTCAGAAAAGCTTGACTCCAAAGACTTCCAAGTTTGATGACTGCGGCTGGCACCTCGTTTACCCATGGATCGCCAAAGTGAAAGGTGTGCTCCTTATCCTGGTCAAGTGACAAGTGGCTGTGAAAAACATGGCAACAAGCGAGACGTGCTGTCTACATGCAGTCCATGTTGGAATCGCCGAATTCAGCACCTTGGGATTCCAAAAGTCCCAGACTGGTTCGGTTCCTTTCACCTGCGGCTCCACTGAGGCTCTGAATGTCTTGTTTCACTGTCTATTTCCACTGCCTGGTTGTGGAAAGCGTAGAACATGACACCCTTCTTCTCTTCGTTGGGCCACGCTTCGCCGGCATGGAAGGTGTGTTCTTTAATGTCCTGCGCTGTCAGCTGGACATTGTCCTTCAATCTGTCAAAACTGTCAAGCCGACACATGATTCTCCTACAAAAAAAGGCACTTACAAGTGGTCCTTGTTGATAAACTCATGAATTGCGACTGCCATGGCTGGTCCAACTCGACGCTAGACAGTGAAGGTTACGGCGATCAGAGATGTGATGGCTGCGGACGGTGGATTCTCAGCAAGCATGCCTTCCAAAGTTCACATGTCAAAACCTTTCCCTTCATCCGCGATCAGCAGATAAGTGGATCAGAACTTCACACCTGAAGATTGAAACATGGCCATGTTGAATACGCTGGAAATAGGGGTTGGAATTACCCTTGTACAGTTGGGAAAAACTAAATGTGCTAAAAATGCCACTACGTTTTTTGATGCGTTGTACACTACAAAATGCCCCTGTGCTCCAACTTGAGAAAACAAGGATCAATTTGGAGCCACTACAAAGTGCAAGAAAACAACACAATGGACCTGCGTAAGGGTTTTGTCGGACACACACGAATTGCCCCGTTTGAGTAGTGGATTCACACAGGTATCACCCGTATATCAACCAAAGGGACGCCACACCAGAGTTTGCTCTCAGTCACCGGACCATCACGCTCAGCCATAGCGCGCAAGAGTGTGCTTTTGCCCACACCATTGCGGCCAATCAGACCGTACCTGGCAACCACAAAGCGTGGTAAAATCACACAGAATGGTCTGTAGCAAGTGTCATCAAGTCCAAACGGAGTGGCTATGGTTGAGGATGGTATCAAGGATGACATTGAATGCGCACTTGAAGCCCTGAGTGAGTCTCAGGGTGGCGTTGAAAAGCAGCTCCTCAAGAACCAAAACCAAACTGTCCATAGCTACAGCCATGAAACGTACCCATGAAACCGTACTCTCCTGCTTTCCCGCGAAAACCACAATTTCATTGACCTCAGCTTGCAGCTTGCCGACTCAACACCAAGATGCTCAAGATGTCTTCAGTTAGGGAAACCAACCGTGAGGGCTACCTGGCTCTCTTTGTCTTAGCTCCTGACATCGATGTCCATACTGGCGCCAGTTTTGCTGGGAGCATCTGGGCCAGTCCTGGCTTTCACAAATGTGAACGACATCTGCACTTTTAGTTGTCAGATAACCGGGATGAACAGGAGCTCCTAATCTGAAAGCCGATGTGATCAGCTGACATCCGCTGATTGTCTCCTCGCAGGTTGAGAGAAAAGCAAAGCGACCGTCCAGGACACATCAACCACGGATCCAATAATCAAATCTTGATGTCGAGTCTAGTAACCAAGAGGAAATCGCAGCAATGGCCAAATAGGCCTAACACGAAAGTCTCACGGCTGCACCTTTGTCTGCATATCCATTTTTCTTTTTGGAGGCGGCTTTCGCCTCCTTCTTCTTGGGATCCGGTCTCCTGTCAACTGTCAACTCATCGAGTGTCCATGGACAGTGACCAATCCTGTCCAGCCCAGTCCAGCCTTCCCATGGGAAGCACAGGCAGCCTAAGCCACAGAGTGATGCAGAGTGGACATATGCAGAAAAATTACTTTTTTGGAGGCAACAAATCGTCCAATTGTCCGATTCCAAGCACCGAAACAAAGGATCCTCTATCGAGAGCTGACTTGAAGCGGGTGTTGTGGCATTCCTAGAGGTTGAAAACCGCGCAAACCTTTGAGATACCCTGCGCACAAACAGCACTGCCCGCCAGCCCACACACCACTACAGGCAATCACTTCATAGCCAAACTCTGCAAGAAAATTCCCTGCTGCATGAGTCAGGAGATGTCGCAGTATGCCAAATGACATTAAATGTTGCAAGTTAGCAAAATCTCATAGCAAGTGACTCTGTTTTTGTGAGCCCAAAAAAATTGCACTTCACAGCTTTTTCTCACGCTCGAGTGCTCCTCGGTGCTTCAAGGCCTTGGCCGCTGTTTTCGCAGCGCCTATGGATCTCCTCGTTGCGCACCTGCTGCAGGACCTACGGGCACCCGACGAATAGAAATGAAAACAGAAAGGAATGCAGTGGTTGGGGCGAGGTCAATCAATGTCAATCAAAGAGACTCTCTAATTGCCTCTGCTAGATCAATATCGAGACCAGAAAAGAAGACTTATAATATGTTTCTTGCGATCAACCGTCCGAACAGAATGCCAACATTGACGATGTAACGACGACACGAGGGCCTCGGTCAAACAATCATGTTGGGTCAGAGGCGGAATTGTTGCAGCTCCTGAAATCAGAGTTGCAAAGCGCATACATCACATCTCGATTTCACAAACCAAGAAACATGGTTCTTATATGATACATGACACATGTATGTTCCAAACTGTTGTTTCCATGTTGAATTGCTGGAATCTCCTCGTCTCTCCTGAACACTGGAGTCGGTCTCATTGGCCTTGATCTATCATCAACTATAGAAATGCACTGGCGTCTGCTTTGGGGTTAAAATCTGTGCAAGCATTGAATTGAAAGGGCAACGAGCAAAAACCAATCAGATGGCAGGGTCAATTAATCCTTTACCTTCAACGGCCATGTCTTTGCTTGGTTTCTGCCTTCAAGGACAGATTCTGCAACTTGAGGACATGGCTGATAGCCACTAGGCCCGGGCCTGCAGACAGCGAATTTGACAAAAAAATTCAATCATCCACACACCATGTTGCAGAATCCTTGCAGCAACACTTCTGATAGAACCGCTGTTGGTGCCCAGTATCAGCACTGGCCAGCACTGATATGAAACCAAGCAGCCCCATGCATCATGTCACTGAATCACAATTCAATAGTTGTATCATGTTGTATCCTATCTTGACATTGTTGCCTTTGAAAAAATCTGCGTGGCACAGTGAAGGCTGAGATTGCATCGCCAGCCTTGCAGGGAAAACATCTGTCACTGGTGTAGAGCTGACCTGTGGCAGGCGGACGATGACGAATCTAAGTGTTTGATATGTCGCTGAAGAATTGTTTTCGCTTTTTTTTTTGAGGCAAAAAGCATCTGCTTTGTTTTCACTGCAAATGCTCCACAACCTCCACCCCGCCTGGCTTTGAGAGTCTCCCTTGACCAGCATGTCACACTGCGCAAAGCAACAGCGAAAGTCAATGGCAATGCGATGTCGAAAAGAATCATAGATTCAACTCAACCATAATAATCAAGCACTGCGATTTCCTCTGATTGCTCGCGACCCTGGTTCCTTCCTACGCCTACGCATTCACACAACACACACACACACACACAACACACAACAGCATGCTATTGTGAAACGCATCGTGCCTGCAAGGTATTGAAGAAGAAAATTGAAACCGAGTCCATAAAGAACTTTGACCGAGAGGTGTTGTGGTCCCCCTCAACCATGATGAAGTTCTGCAAAGCGAGATGGCAAGCAAGAGACATGCACGACCTTCTGAACATTTTGCGCTTCTGCAGTGGAAAGGGCCTTGTCGCCAGCATACGCGGCATGAAGCTCCTTTGCATGATGAGGCTGTATGAAGTGATCATTGTACCTGGCAAGATGCATCGTATTATGTATGACAATGTGTGATTCATATGGTACTCACGAAGTGACAAGGTTGGGGGCCCGAACGCTGCTGTGAAGAGTGCCGGAATGAAGGACTGCGACACATGCCTCAAATTGGCAGCTTAATCCGAACAGGCTACAAGAGACACTAGACTCGAAACCCTAGACATCTCTAGAATCTCCAGTCATAGTCATTGTAGGTTCAGAAGAGAGCGTCCAAATCTGAGCTCTCTTCCGGACTGGTGCCAAATCATAGATGTCAAAATCAGCGTGGGTGCTAATGGAACTTCGCACCTCACAGCAACTGGAAGTCTTTTTCTGAAGTGATATGATTTATCTGTTTGCCAGTGCCAACTAAGCCAACTGCCATCTGCAGAGCGATTCCTGTCACCCACCTGTGCCAGTTTGTTTTGGGGCCCCTCGCAAAGAACACATCAGTTGCACCTTGGCACACGGCTGTTGGTGTAGCTGTCCACAAGCTCCTCGCAAAGCACCTGGCAAACATAGTGACTGACGATGTGTGACCCTTGTGACATAGCAAGGACATGTTGGTAAATCTTGCCATTAAAGTGACAAGAGAAACAAACAAATACACTAAGGACATGGGCACCATTGCTGCGTCTTTTTGTTGCTCCTCTATGTCCGATCCATCTTTCTGGAATCCGAACCGGTAAAGGTAAAGCAATCCAAGCAATGGCCAGTGTCTCTCACTGGACTGCGAAAGCTCGTCAGATCAAGAAAACTCCTCATTGCTGTGCGACCAAGATTTGACAAAGTTGCCAAGACAGTGCTTGGAACCGCATTGCTAACCTCGAATTATACAGCTTCAAACCAAAGACTGTGCAATTCCAACTTAGCTGCGAAGTCCAAAGTCAAGAGGAAATCTCGGCAATCTTCTTGTACTCCTCAACTCCTTTCCAATAGTTTGCAATCCTCTGCTTTGGTGGGTGCATTTTCAAGCTTTGCCTGAGTCTTTTCAACCTCTTTCAGAGCTTGAGGAAACTGTGCAGCTACAATATCTACAATGCGAGATCGAGTGACGTCAATCTTTCCAGGCCAAATGGCAGCGTTCGCAGCATCAATGCCCTGCAGGTAGCTGGGCCTTACCACTTGAAAGTCAGGGCGGCCAGAGCCTGTTCCTGCCCAGCTAAGCGAGTTTAGTTCAAACTTCAAACTACTGCGCGCAAGAATTGTGTCAGCTTGCCGTCAAAGTCCCTTGTTACAAGCTTCCACAAGCTTCGACAAGCTTTGAGCTGGGACGCGAGGCTCCAATTCGGATGACTCTGGATATGTCATCCGAATTGGAGCCTCGCGTCCCAGCTCAACTGGAGCAAATCAAAGCTGGCAATACACCCCGATGCCATGCCCCACTACCGATGGAGTCGTTTCAGTACCTCGAGCTAGCTGAAACGGCCAACACGGCCTCTCGACGCTCACAATTATTTTCAGCACATAAAAATTGCTTGTCTCAATCGATGACTTCACACTGGAATTCTTCACTCACACTTCCTATCTTGCGGGGTAAGTAACGGCGTGTCCTGCAAAGATGGATCCTGCCACCCGAGCTGCCAGCCTTCAAATCTGAAAATGGACTGTCCAAGACGAGGCCTGCAATGGAAGGGTCACCTGTCATGCGAGGCACGTCATATCATGACATCTGAGTTGAAATCTTGCAAACATTTGCCAGCAAGACGGTCTGCATGCAGTAGGGCAGTTGAAGCACCCATGGAGCGACCCCACAAACCTCAGGCTTCGGAAAGCCAAAAATAGGTTTCAGAACTCTATCAGTCTCTGTGACTTCCTGAGCTCTCAGCCAATGCATGTGACACAATTGGATTCTCGAAGATGATCCACCACAACTGCCAGGTCATCTCTTTCATAGTAACCAAGGCTTAAGTACCTGCAACTCTGTCACTCCCATGTCACAGTAACACTCCCACCAGCCAGGAGGTACTTAGGTACTTGGTGATTAATTTCCCATGAGCACTCTCCATCAGATAGACCGGAACCGGCAAAGTCAAGGCAAAAGACCTCAATGAGCATCAAACAACTAGTCTCGTCTCGTTTGCCTGAATCCTGTGATCCATTGAATGTTTTCAACCTGAAAGAATGCCCCAAGTTGGTTGCAATACTAGATAATTCTTTGAGATCGGAAGAGATTTGGACAAACATCAGAACTGCTCGCTGGTCATTGCTCTTCGGCAACCCTGTCGGCCCTTGAGCTTTCAGCCGTGATGTTGAAGGGAAGGAGCACGGGCAAGGTACTCACTGCCTTGCACAAAAGCATGGATGCAACGGTTTCAAGTTTCTTAAGCAAACACGAAACACAACCAATCATCCGCACCTCCAAACGACTGCTGCAGTTGCCATGAAGGTAAACAACGCAGGGAAGCCGCTCTGCGGGTCGTTCCCTGTCACCCAAGTCCAATATCTTGAGAGGTGTGGAGGTGCATCTGGTACAGTAGTGGCTGCATCTTAAGATGCGGGGTAAGGATGCAATCTAGGTAATGATTCTTTGTAAAAGCATCAAAAACCTGAAGACACTTAGACGTGTTGTTCCAACCCTGTGTTGCAAATTTTCTCATCAATGGCCAATCTTGACAGCTGAGTGCGCACGCGGCAATCGGCTCAAAGTGGCTGCACCTGATACAAACCACGGGGAATTTTGCAGTAACGAGAGGCTTTAACTACTGGACTGGCCCATACTCTCCCAACATGGATGAAGGAATCGAGGTACTGATATGTACTGATGACAACCTATGAAAGGAAGGCAATCTGCTGAGGAGCATGAAGCTTGGCAATTGTCCGCAGCAATTGTCTCAACTTCCTGGGGGAAGAAGCCTCCACATAAAGAAGGTACTATAGCTCTGTCAAATCTTCAGGGTTTTTCTTAAGGCTTCCTTAATAACTGGTCAAGCTCAAATCTCAGAGTTGGGGATTGTCAGGATGTGCAACAGCCCTGCCAGTAGCCCTGTACCAATCCCGATCCACCCGAGTGCTGAATTATTCCTAGCGCTGGTCTGAGCAACAGCTGCGACTGAGCACAGCACACAATTGTTAAACCTCTGGGATTCTTGAGGGAAAGATCTGTTCGCTGATAGGTTCGATTCCTCAGATGTGGCCAAACAAAAAGTCGCACTGCGTGTGGTGAGGCTTAGAATCTTGCTCGATGCTGAAGACAGGAGGCCCCAAATCCTGACAAAAACATGCCGAACGTATCTGACTGCAAAGCTAGGTTGCATTGCCTGGATCCCCAGCCTTGATCTCATATTGATCACGTGGTGGTCGTATCACAGCTTTCCAAAGCTCCGTGTACTGCCTGATACCATAGATATTAGAGGCGAATCTACCAAAAAAATTGATGCCTCTCCATACTTTGGATCATATGATGAAATTTTGCCCTTGCACAAAATCATAACTTCAGAATCATCTCCGCATTGAATGTCATGCTCCAAGACTCTAAGCATTCAGGAGCGACAACAATATGCTGACATCCTGCAACCCTTCGATCTCTTGGCCAAGCTGAGCAACTCGTAGAGTTTGCTGAAGAAGCTCATCGCATAGCATGCTGTGGCATGGGAGACAAGGCTTAAGAAGCCCTGCTTGACAAAGGCAACTGCTACCTTCAGGTTGAAAGGCAGTTAGGCAGTGAACCCCACTACCACACCGGTCTTTTTCAAGATATATTTTTGGAAAACACAGCAATGGACAAGCAAAACGACGGGTTGCTTCATTCTGACAGTTTCCCTGCTCTTCACGAGAACACTAAGGTTATCATCTTGATCTCTTCACTCGTGCTTTTACTTGCATGCATCTGTCCACTCAAGTTCCTTCTGTTCTAGCTTCAAGCCATCTACGTCCATGGGCACATCTCAACGTCCAGTTTCTTGCATCACAGCTTCAACGCATCAAACCACAAAGCAGGTGCAGTACGGTGGCAAGATTGTTTTGAGCTTTCTCTTGGTCTCCTTTGAGGTCAGAATTCTGTACAACAACCCAATTCCAAGCACGGAATCTGTTTTGAAGTTATATAAAACAAAATTGCTCAGCACAGGTTTTTTCTGGCTTTCCCAAATTTAGGGAGCAAAATCTTTCTTCAAAAACGCTCTGGTGACCAAAAACTGGAATAGGACATCGACGTTTGTATTCACAACAACGACACAACACCAGCTTCCCTTAAGGATGCCAAGTGAGGGACTCCATCTGACACCTGCTCCAACTATTGGTACTCCAGGACCTAGCAAAATCACCGGTTGCCCCGCAGTCCAGTTGCTTCAGTGCTCCACTAACTCCAGGCTTTCTCTGAATTTGAAATCCAAAGGCCAAAGTGATCACACTGTCCTTGGCTCCCATGCCTCTGGCATGGCAGGCTCTGGCCATGAGATATCAATGGGCATCCCTCACACCCTTTTCCAGCCTTTTTCTATTTCATGCAGGAGCTTTGGTCCTGCTCTGCAAAGATTGGACTGCAAAGAAGACTCCAAACAGTAACGGTGGTACCCCTGCCAGACGCAAGGATAGCTTGAACATCCCCAAAAAGTCGCGACAGGTTCCAAAAACCAAAGGTCCAATACCAGTCCCGAGGAGCATACACAGCTGACTATACCCAAGGATTTGGCCAATCTCCTTGCTACCAACCCCCAGAGCTGAGAAGCAAAGCCCGCCGAGGAGAAGGGTCTGAAAAATCCCTGCAGTAATTCCTGACCGCTGTGGAAGAAGGACACTGTTTTTTGACTCATTTTCATTCAAGGAAATTGATTGACAGTAGCTGAAAACTGGAAAAGGATGGCAAACAGTTCACTGCTCACATCATGGAAAATCCACCCACACTGTAGATCCAACAAAATGTGTCTGCGCTTTTTACCTGAATCGTTGTTTTTTTTCATATTGCGTCGGAGTGGCCGCAAAAATTTGTCGAAAAATGCCCATTTTCCCGGGATTGATCATGCGCCGAAGGAAAAGGCAAAATTTTCGTTCAAAACAACATTTTTTGAGCATTTAGTTTGTTGCAGTACCGCTAATTTTTGTTTGTCAGTTTTGAAAACTGGAAAGAACTTCAAATGCATTGTTTTGGTACACCCAACAATGAGAAGCAGAAAGTCTGGCAAATCCTTTATCCCCGTGCGGGTGGGCCCTAGCGTGTTTCAGCCTCTTGACTGTGGGATGCGAGATGTTTGACCAAAAACAAGTCCTCGAATTATGCCATAGAACACAGCACCGCGCCAGTCTTGCAGGAATGTTAGCCAGATGGTCATTCCACCTGTTAGAAACCCTGAAGCTGCCAGCAGGGCCGCTGGAAGCCACTTTCGGCTGCAATATGCATCCATCAGTTCACCAACACACGGAATTGCAATAGACAAAGAGATCGCCACAGGTGCAAAAATGCTAAAGGACACTGACACTCCATCTTTTCCTGCTGCCTCTTCTACCATTTCGATCATGTAGAAGTCACACCCACCAAAAATGAGCCCACTGAAAAAGGTAAACATGAAATGGGGTAAAAATCTGGTAGAACCGGTCGCAACTGTGTCCGAGGTGTCAGGCCCATTGGCCAGCTTCTCCTTCTCCATTTCCATATCTCCATCTGGAATTACTTTGGTCTCTGGAACAAATGTATAGCCATCTGAGCCATCTGGAAGCATCCCGCAAACTTCCGGACTTCTCCGTATCAGCAGGGCTGAGGCTGGTGCCAGCGCCAAATTCACTGTAGATCCTAGTGCAGCAGCTGTACGCCAGCTGTACTTGCTCACAATGTAGGCCACTGCCATGCCAACAAAAGCGTTCCCCAGCCACTGGAATGTAAAAACTATTGCAACTGCTCGCCCTCGATAGCGTTGGAACCATTGCTGCATGATTGCATTCGGGAAAATTTCTCCTGCACCAATTAACATCCGAAGGAAGAAGAAAATACCAACCACTTCCAGGTGAAGTAGAAAACGATCTTCAGGACGCTGCCATGTCGAAAAGACTGCCAGGGTAACACAAAGGGCCACTTGCATTGCTGGAATGCAAACTCTTCCACCAAAACGGTCCATAGTACGACCAAGCATTGGCTGAACCATTCCAGCCATGATAGTGGCAGCTGAGAAAAGTCCTCCCAACTCTGCATGGGACAGTTTGAAATCCTCCAGCAAATGTGGCACCGTGTAAGACATGACATTGTTTTGGCCTGGGACTTTGAAGATTTTGCAGAAAATGCAGACGGTCACAATGACCCATCCATAAAAGCAGCCAGGCTGTAACGTGTTGTGTACTCTTTTGAGTTCACCACCATTGATGTTTGCAATCTTTCCGGTCATGTGCAACTACGGCAATGGCCAACTGCCCTCTGAGATTTTCCCAGATTAGCAAGCAGTACTACCAAATAAACATGTGGGAAGGAAAGCGAATCCAGCAATGCAACTGCACATTGAACGCAGGCCTCTCACATACTTCTTGAATCTACTGTTTCAAATATTCCAACCTTCAAACTTCAAACTTGACATGTTTTTTACATTTGCTTCTGGTATTGCTCCCAATTGTTTGTTGCCTAAAAGCTGCGTGCAAGTTGAAGCAACGAACCAACGAACCAAACAGCCAACTAAGACATGCTATATAATCCATGAGCCACTAGGTAGTCATACTAGATTACTGGATAGCTACATAGGCTACATCACAACTTCCAATACTTCACCTCAAGGCTTCATCATCCCTCAACTTGAATTGAGACTCTCCCCCACTGAAGTGTGGAAAAGGAAAAATTTCCCCAAAACTGACACTGTGAAAGAAAAGTGAACTGTTGTAACAACACTGCGAGTTACAAGAGATGGAAAACGGAATGAATGACCTTTCATAGTGGAAAGTAATGGCATTATTCAAGCATGAAGCACTTCATATAGTCGTAGGTACAAAAGCTGCCTCTAGGTCAATCACTTGTGCCGAAATACTTGGAACCGAGCATTTTGAAAGAATCAAATAGTTTGAGTTCAACGGGCATTTTCACTGCTTGTTGACACAATTTTTCACTGGGTTTTCAAAATGATGCACCCCAAATAGTCTCGAAACTTCGCATTTACTGGCCCAAAGAATTTGCATAACCATGATGACAAATGTACTGGAATGCAAGGTTAAAGCGAAGCAATTCGATCAAAACTTTATTGAATCGGAAACCTTGAGGAATATATACACGGAGCAGACTCAGACAAAACTGCCCATTCGATACTTGTGGAAATGCGGAACTGCACGACTGGTGCCCTGCAGCAACAAATGACATTAAAGCGCACGGGTCATCCTGCAGTGCTATCAAAGCACATATGTCTTTTTGACTTACTTACACTATGCCCTTACTCTTCTTAGCGTCGCTCACTTGTTCAATTTTCTTGTTTCTCAAGAGTTAACGTAAGCAAACCTTGATCCCATTGCATTGATGTGTTGGAAATTGACCCGAAATATCTGCATCTTGTATGATACAAATGTATTCATATATGATCAGCGCCCCCACCAAGAGCTACCTTTTATGAATACATCTGACCTGAACAACATTCAACCATCCAGTCTGAACTACATCCCTTTGCATCCCTTTATCATTTTGGTCTGAACTGTACCCATCAACCATCTATATAGTCTGAACTGCATCCCTTTACCATCTGGTCTGAACTGCAGATTTTTATTGAAAAGAGGACGGTTTTTTTAAAGGGAAGACTTCTATCAAAACGAAAGAGTTGGATTGGAAAGGGACGGGTTTTATTTGAAAACTCTTTAACTATTTTGATAAGGAGGAGTCGCACTCGGTTCGAGAAGGAAAGAGGAGTTAAGAGTTATGAGATCCATTTAAAAGAGGGAGAGTGAAATGCATTAAGGAAGAACCTTATTAAAAGGAAGAATTTGATTAACATGGTTGGATATTGAGATGTAAAAGAAAGACCAACAAGGACGAAATGTATCAAAAGAAGAAGTCCTTAAACAGGTAGCAATTTGAAAAAGGTTTGATTGAAAAAGAAGAGTTTGATTGAAAAAGCATTTTGGTTTAAGGAGCAGCGTTTTATTAAAAGAAGACGAGTTGGATTGAAAGGGATGACTTGTATTTATGTGAAGATATATTCGGCACACTCATACCCAGTTACATGTACAGTATACAGCATGAGATGGCCCATGCAAGGATGACACGCCACAAACTGTTGGCTCAAGGACGGAGTGAAAAAGGCACCTGCGTGCTGGGAGGCAGTGCTCCTACTAGTTTTCTCATGGTAGCGGAGCACTCTAAGTTCCATGGGGCAAGATGGGTCACAGCGCTACTTGTGCTACTGGCAGTTGGTGGCACTTTGGACTATGAGATTGGAGAGCGCTATGTGAACTTTGCTTTGGAGGCTCTGTACTCCAAGGACAGTGTGAAATTCGATGAAGTTGAGACGAAGCCCGGGCACCATGGCTCTACTGGCGCTATGGTGAATGTCTACGAGATTGAGCTCAACAAGTACAAGATAGATGACCCAGAAGTATGTCAAAGTGGAAGTGGACCCATGGAGGAAAATGAGCCCAATGACGTGTGGACAGGCGTCTGCACTAGTTGCAGCGTCTGCGATCAAGTGGACTGCAAGGCTTCGAACTTGCAGGCAGTGGAGAGTATGAACTTCACGGGAGACTATGACTACAGCGAGGCGAAGGACGTGACTTTGGCTGAGAACAAGGTCTTCAACTTGAACTTGCAGTGGTCTTTGATTCCTGTGGAGGCCAACTATGTGGTGAAGTATGTCATCAAGATCATGGGCTATGTGGACTTCGTCGTGCACCAGCTGATCATCGAGAATAAGATCATGTGCTTTGCAGTTCTCTGGCTTCTGGAACCACGAAGGAGCTATTGCACTTCTGCTGCAGGTTTGGTGTGGCAGCTGGCTAGCTGCTTCTATGGAGTTGCTGAAGGCCGGATTTTTCAATTCACGATGTTCAGCATGGCAAGTGTTTTTGGTACGATACTCGTGGCAACGTACATGAACAAACATGTGGCAAAGAAGGAACACATGTCCAGAATTTCAAGGAAGAGAAAGAAGGTGAGATTGAATGAAGTGAGAAAGCAATTGTTGGTGATGATATTCATCTTCAACTATTCTTCTGCGGCAGCTATGGAAGCTGAAGCAATGGCACAACGACTGGCTACCCTGACTGAAGCAGCCACCAGAGCAGCTATGTCAGCAGAGCAGATGCTATCCAGGATGCAAACAATGACCAGTGGATCTTCAGGAGCTTCAGAAGGACTTTCTGCAGCTTCACGGATTTTGAAACCTCCTGATACTTTTAGTGGTGATGATCCTATGACTTTTGCATCATGGAGATTTCACGAGCTGGTTGACTTTTGGTGATAGCGGGTATACAACAATGTTAGAGAGAGTTGAAGTGCTGACTGCACCACCAGCTCTATCAACCTTTGATGAGGGCCAGAAGGAGTTAGCTCACAAGCTTTACGCAGTTCTGACCAATTATCTTCGAGGACGATGCTCACATATCATCAAGGCCTTTGCCAAGAGCAGAGATGGGTTCGCAATCTGGTATCAATTGATGAAGGAATTTGAGCCCACCAGTCGTCAACGAAGTTTGGCATTGGCACAA
Organism: Breviolum minutum Mf 1.05b.01; assembly: GCA_000507305.1. Lineage (NCBI taxonomy): Eukaryota > Dinophyceae > Suessiales > Symbiodiniaceae > Breviolum > Breviolum minutum. Next base: position 10,802 of record DF242688.1, on the reverse strand, counting down.
GCTCTTGCCGCCCATCCCTCATTCTCCAAGGACAAGTCTTGCCTAGAGTCAATCCTTGTTCAGCAATTCGAAGAAAGCTCTAGTACAACTTATCCTGATGAATTGAAAGTTGCGACTTTGATGAGATGCTGCAATGCCAAATTACGCGAGTTTCTCCAGCTGAACATCAAGGATGCTTCTACATACCAGTTTTTTTTCCTGCATTGCCGAGCGAGCATGGGACATAGTCGGTCAACTACTGGAAATACGCAAAAGATGTGAAACGCTAATTGAATGCAAAATTTTCACTGGCGAAACCAAAACAAAGCAAACAAACAAACAAACACAACACAACCCAACACCACAGCGGCCAGTGAAATTTCGCAAATAGGATGCTTCTACATACCAGGAGGTGAGGGAGCACATCATGAATTATGAAAGGGTTTCCAAGAGCTGGACCCAAGAGCAGGCCCCGAAGGCGATTCAAGATACTCCAAAGCCTGACACTGGAGGACCAGCGCCAATGGATATCGACAGAGTGGAGAAGGGCAAAGGGAAGGGCAAGGACAAGGGCAAAGAGAAAGGAAAAGGTGGCCATGGTGGTGCCTGGGATGCAGGAGCTTGGATGTTTGGCCGTGGACGTGGTAAGGGCAACTACAAAGGAAAAGGTAAGAAAGGAAAGGGACGTGGTAAAGGAAAAGGAAAGAACAAAGGAAAGAAGGGTCAAGGCAAGACCAAGGCTGGACCCAACCAGTGTTCAATCTGCTTTGGATATGGGCATTGGTCGAGAGAATGTCCCAGAAGAATGGAAGTGAATCAAGTGCAGCAACAACCTGCACCTCAGTTTGTCCCCTACACCGGCCAAGCATTTCAACCTCCTGGACCACCAGCACATTCACCACTGCCTAATGGATCTCCAGCAGCAGGGTCGAGTTCGAGACCACCAGCTTCAAGCTCTACTGGATCAACTGTGAGAAGAATCTTTCACATTGGACCTCCTACACCGTCCTCATCACCTTCAAACTCCAGATATCAAGATAGCCAAGTACTCATGGTGAAGATGGATGAAGTACCCAATGAAGAGTTCATCAACTTGACTTCTCAAGCCAGCGATGATGGAATGGGTGATCCTTGACAGTGGCTCGGATGTTAGCCTTCCACCCAATCGATTCGTAGCGGATGCAGGAAGTGATCGCAACCTTGCTCTTCGAGATTGCCAAGGTGGTTCTTTGGCAATCAGTGGCACACGATCTACAGATCTTCAAGTACAGGACGTGGCTGGTGAAAGTGTAGTACTTCGCCATCAATTTGTTGTTGGCGATGTCACAACTAGCTTGATTTCTTTAGGCCAGTTGTACCAGCTTGGATGGAGAATCACCGAAGCTCAAGGTTCAGAACAACTTTGCTTGGTTGATCCTGAGAAGGCTGTGGAAATTCCAGTTCACTTCAGAGGAAAATCTTTTGCGCTCAAAGCACACGTCAGGTGCATTGTGAATGAAGCTGAAGAAGCACGTGGAGTGAGAGCAGTGGTCAAGGCATACGATGAGATTGAAGAGGAACCAACAGGAAGGTGGAGCACTACAGTCACTGGTACTCCATTTATCAAGTTGGTTGGCGATTCTTCTGTTGACGCTCGTCCTATTTGTGGAGACCGATGGCCATACCGAACTACAGCAATCAGAATTCAAAACTCTGGTGAAACTCAGTGGCTTGTGGTGGAGATACCTCAAAAGTTCATGGACAAGGTCTTGCCATTTGGATGCATTGAAGAGGTCCGCACAGAGTTTGGTGCATCAAGCTGTGAGATACTCACGGTTCTTGGTGCTGAAGATCACGGACTAGAAGAGATAGGAGAAGACCTAGAAGAAGGTTTCTGGAACATTGCTGCAGAGCGTGAGGATTGGCAACCAGGACAAGGTGCAGTACAAGAGAAATCTCAACCTTCAGGAAATGCTAGGAAAGAACCTCAAGAAGATCTACCACCTGGATTGGAATTGGATGTGGATCTTGAGGCAGTTCAACCACCAGTTTCCCTTGAAGCAGTTGCACCTCCAGCAGAGAATCCAGGACAGTCGTCCATCACCTTGTACCAGTAGTACCGCACAAGGCGGTGGCGGAAGTTTCAAGAATAGGAAACGTACACAAAAGATTCATTGCTGTGAGTGTCGGATGTCAGAGCAAAAACATTGACCAACTGACTAACTAGCTAAATGACTAATTGACTGATTGACTATCTGATTAACTGAGTAATTGCCTAAGTGATGAACTGACCTGTTGACTGACTGACTGACTGGTTGGTTGACTGGTTGATTAACTGACGAACTGACTAATTTACGTACTGACTGGCTGACTGCCTGACTAACTAACTGATTATGTGACCAATTGACTAACTGACTGACTGACTAACTCACTAATTAACTAGCTAACTGACTAACTGACTGACTAACTGACTAACTTCTACTTGACTAACTGGCTATCTACCTAACTAACTATCTAACTAACTAACGAACGAACTAACTAACTAACTAGCTAACTGACCAAATGACTCACCGACCGATTGACCAACCGATGAACTGACTAGTTGACAAACTGGCTAACTGACTAACTGACTGACTGATTGATTGATTGATTGATTGATTGATTGATTGATTGATTGACAAACTGACTAATTGACTAACTGACTGACTAACTAACTAATTGACTAACTAGCTAAGTGACTAAGTGACGAACTGACTGAATCACTGACTTACTACCTGACTAATTTCTTAACATCAGAACTTCAAAAAACTGTCGCTGCTAGAGAGCTTTGGTGAAATTCCAAAGAAAAGTACCTACGCCAGCAGGAAATGCGCATATGTAGTGATAGGTGTAGTATGGAATTGCGGATGGACATGTTGTAGTGAGGTAAAGTGGTATCTTAGTTCTCCACACCCTATTCCCCTCCCTACCCAGGCAAGCGGTGCGCCCCCTCTTCTCCTCCTTGCCCGTAAGCTCCGGAATAATTCTCCTTCTCTGCGAGTCCACCGACTTGATCTGGGAATGCGGCCATTGCGGTACGCCCCTTTCGAGTTTCTTCTGCACTCGATTCATGCATTCTAGGCGAGCCCCGTTTCCTGCAGAGCAACACTATCAGCACATGGTATGACCCAGATAACCCCGATTCTGTGTTTCTTCTTGTGGGCAGAACACACAGATCTCACGTTGGTTCGTTCATGTTCGTGTGTCGAGCAAAAAGTTTGCTGGAGAAGTGATTTGGAGTGGTTGTGCCTTGGGGTTCAACGAAACTTGTTTTGGGTTTTGTGTTTTCGCATGGAAGCGGAGCGCTGAAAAGCTTCCGTCCATCACTACGGCAGACCCTTTTTTTGCTCCTTGCTGCTAAGGTGCGATCTTCTTGCGAAGAAGGTCCCGGGCAGAGCGCCCTACAGTCAGCATATCATGATCCGCAATTGGACGTAACTGAACTGAAGCAATAAGAACAACGTAGTCATTCAGGCCAAAACTTGCAAACAAACAAATTAACAAATTAAACCGACGCCGTAAGTGGCAAAAGTCGGTAGGGTCAAAATCGGTGCAAGGCGAGGATAGGAAAGAACGGGTAGCTAACAGGGAGCTTTGCCGGTGACAGAGGAGCTTCAAAAGCAGTCAACCGGGGCGAGCCTGTAGCGAGGAACCCGTAGGGCAGGAATCTCAATGGAGGAAGGAGCAGATCAAAAGAGAGCACCATGGACCCATTAAAGAAACCAGTTCCTAGTGGCCTTGGTCGTCCAGTGAAACAGCAAGGTCTAACGCATGCCTGTTGATTGGAAAGCGCAAGGCAACTTGACCAACCCAGGACTTGGTGAAACCGCGTGAAACAAAAGACGAAAGCATGATTCCTCTCAGATGTTCTCCTCCAGCAAGTAGCGAGGCCCAGCCAGACCACCGTAGAAAAGTTGTCCAAAAGGTGGGAAGCCAGAGACACAGTCAGTGGCACCCAGTGAGTAGACAGCGCGAAAATGATCTCCAGTGCATGCAGTATCCGCCCAAGATGAACTTGGGAGAAAGGAGCAGCACATGGAGGAAGGAAAAGGGGAGAAGAGAGAGTAGTGCCTTCAAAAAGCAACCCAGACGCTCTTCAGAAGAAGAGAGAAGGGGGGGCTGAAGAAGGAGACCAAACTCTTTTCAAGCACCATGTTAACTTGTCAATCTCAAAGGTGAGGAGGTCATTTGTGTAGAAGAGCAACATCAAGGATGAGAAGAAAAATAGGAACCCAGCCGGCAAGGAGTCCAGTGCACTTCATGAGAAGGCCAAAGGAGGCCTTCCTGATGGGGCCCTAGTTTTCTTCAACAAACTTGGATAGAGCAGGTCACTTTGGACCGTTCTATGGCAGCAACCGGCGGAGAAGCGGCAAGCAGATGATCTCTTTGGATCTGGATCGCTTTGGATCCCTGCAGGCGGGGCGGCCAGAGAGGAGGAGAAGAGGATTTTTTTTTTCCTGCATTGCCGGACAAGTGCGAGACATGGTCGGTCAACAACTGAAATTAGCATGAAAATGAAATCAAATTTCCCCGGAAGAAACAAAAAACCAACAAAGAACAAAACCAACCAAAAACAAGCAAAACCCACACACACGCCACGGCACCAGGCCAGGCAAATCAACCCGGGAAATTTGCAAACTAGGTGAGACAAGGTGAAACAAACGCGCCCCTCTCAGCCCCTCAAAGGTTCTCTTCCACCATGTAGTACTCCTCCACGTTGTCAAAGGTTCAGATGTCAGCCATATCAATGTCTGCACATGGATACTCAGGCGAGTCTCTAACGTCTGGCTTCAGACGTCGTCGCTTGAGTTGATACGTGCCCTCTCTAGTCTGCCACCTTTTTGCACAATTCTCCATAAATGCATCAACTTCCGACTGCGCTACTGCTTCCTTGTTTGATAGCGCCTTCAACAACTTCTTGAAGTCATAGACAAACGGTTCACTGTGTTCTTTAAAGTGCGCCATCCAATCTTGACATGTCTTCCACCATGCTTGGACTTCTTTGATACCTGCACCCCGATACTTTTTCTCTTCATATGGGTTTGTGCGGTTGCGTCTGGCAGCCCTGTCAAAGAGCAGAGCATCGAGTTCTTCTTTGGACTTCCCACTAAGGGCTTTGACGTACATTCGGTCAACAAGCACCCCCCACCGTAACTTGACCACCATCCACAAATGCTTGGCCTGCAGCCTGCGCCGCTCTTTGCTGAAGACCTGTTCTGAGATCTCCTCTGTGAGAATACCCCGGGTTGTAAAGGTAGGCCATAGGTTCTTCTGCGATAACATGAAGTTGAGCCAGTCATCCGCATCTTGACGGCCTGGCAGCATGATGCCAACTGTAAGCCTTTCTCCTCGAGCGCCCTGCCACGCAGCAGAACACTTCTGCGAAAACACATCACAAAGGATACCCTCCTGTAACACCGCATAGCTGTCCAAGAGAGCTTTATCATCAAGTTCAAGCCAGAAGACTCTACTGCTAACGTTGAGCCCCTTTTTTTTTGGACAATGCTGCGCTCGTTGTAACAACAGTGGCAGTCATGAAGTTATGCTAAACTAGTCATCGGTTGATAACACGATCGCACAGATTGGTCAACGAGTCAAAAAGAACAACACAAAAGCAAACAAGCCCCCCCCCAACAAAGCACAAACCAACAAAACGTGACCAATCTATGAAGGGTGAAACAAGTGAAACGTGTTCGCTCTCACTACCTGGCGCATAGCTCAATACCCCGGCTCTCACGACTTCTTCAGCAGCTAATAGGATCTTCCATTCATTCGGATAAGGTGGCCCAGCATTGCCAGAATGTGCATAAATTGTAACCCAAGCAGACATGTTTCCGGAAATCATGACAAATACCAAGGATTTCAAGGAAGCAATGCTTGCCTCAACTCATGTCAATGACATCAGTGAGAACCCCATTGTCTCTGGAAGGGCCAGTTCTGTAATTGAATAGTACTTGCCACCTTCCACGGCAAGTAAATGAGTGTCAGTCAGAGCAAAGCAACCCTCTTCAAGAAAAGTAGGCCACAAGAAGAGGTCACCAATGAGAGTACAACCACTGGTTGGAAGCACGCCCCTGACGTATCATCAGGCCACCAATAGACGTGTCATGCACCAGAGCGCGCAGCATGGAGCCATGCTGCATAGTCTACCCTACCAGGGCATTGTCCTCACCCTGCTTCCTTTTCTTCCGTCCCCTCATAGATGCATCAAGCGGAGTACGGGTGTATGGAGGGGATATGACCTGTTCTTCCTTGCCAATTTGGTCATACATAGCACGGATAAGCTCCTTTTCACGAGGAAACACCAATGGTGGACCAGGTCTGCATGACTGCCATATAAGGTCATGTGCAACATGCCAAGCTTGCCAAGCTAGAGTGTCGTCATCAATACGCAAGGCCTCTTTCAAGTCATCTCCCGGCCGTTTGGACTTATTTGTGAAGAGCCTCTCTTTGAGTTCAGCAGGTGAATACCAGCCAGGTCCCCTCGCCACTAGTTGGCTCTGCAAGAGTCGCCATTGTGGGTCAAGATCGCCCCACATGGTTCTAACATCATACTTTCTTTTTTTTCCCTGGATTGCTGCATGGCTCTATGTCTCCACTAACATCATACTTTCTCCTCAGGTCGTGAAAGTCATAGCCAGCAACCTTGCGAAGATGATCAGCCCCCATCATGGAGACCTCCGGCCAAACAGTTGGCAAGCCATAGACCCCTGCATATCAGTCCTCCAAAGACAGTTCATTGGGAAGGAAGACTGAGAGTTGCAACTTCTCCGCGTTGGTAATCCTCCAGGGGCAGCACCTTTCTGCCTGAATACCCCAGCGATGACCCCTTGTTTCAACGTAGGTAGCGCAGCAAGGTATTGCTCCACTGGCAACTGTATCCAGTCAGCTTTAATGGTGCCTGTTAGCAGCCGGATGTTGCTCTCCCAGGAGCCATCCCGATAATTGCCGACCTTGAACTGCATAGGTCGGTTAGCCCGAGCCTTCTGCCATTGCTTGGGAATGTCCACTGGAGCCACTTCCTCGTCCATCCAAGACGGGTGCTCTGCCCGGTATTTGTCCTCCTTCTTCTGCAGCTGTTGCAACACCACTGGGGCCCAGTGGGCAGGAAACCATACCTGTAAGGTATCCGCCTGACAGGTACCTCCAATCCAGTCACTGAAACTCGTGCCAGAAGCCGACGGCCTCCGCTGTTTGGGTGTGGTAGCATTGCGGCGGGACGATGAGTGCAGTAATTCCTGGTAAATCGGCTGTATCCAGCAATTGGAGCAAAGTAAATGCACAGTACTGTCATTGTACAGCTTCTTGGTCTCGTGTGTCAGAACCGCTCTGAGAATGGCGGCAACCTCTCTGGCCAAGTAAACAGCCAGCTCCATAGTCAGACATTTCGCCACCTCGTGTAGGGAGGCGAGTGATTCAGAGGGTGTAATACGTGGCTTGTACTTCTTAGCAGCATCCCGCCAGCACGCAGTCGAGGTGATCCACACATGTCTGCAGCGAGAAGGATAACCTTGCCAATGGCCATCTCTCTGGAACCATCTCCAGTTTCAGGAGCTTGCTGTACTTAGCCCCAATAAGATCATCTTTGCCAGTGAAGTCTTCACCCACCGCAGCGTAAGCACGTTGCATGAGCTCATATTGTTCAGCATCAGCCATCAGCGAGGACGGAGGATCATTCTGTTCCGAGTCACTTGCACTTTCACTTCTGTCAGAGTCACTGGCATCACTCTCTGACATGTCCTGTTGAGGCGCAGTATCCTCTTCATGTGATGCTAGCTGGATTACAGCTGCCGAGACTTAGTCCGGTCACATGGTTGACTTGATGTTCTTGATGGACACCGAGCCAATACGCAACACCCCATCTGGTAATGTGCAAGTCAGGCATCAGTTCAACTTCTCGCAAGCCAAACAAGCGCATAGCTTCTCGACGGACACTGATCTGAGACTCCCGAAAGGGTGAAAAAACTCTTGATTCAGAGGAAGCGTGTCGTTTGTAGAGGTGTCCAATAGAACATATGAATGTCCATCCCTTTGAGGCCAGACAAGGTAACTCGGACATTCAGAACCATCAAGGGCATATCCATATGCAAATCGACGGCACCGAAATGGTGGCTCTGGGCCATCAGGCCTGAATGGGCTCACACGGTGCGTGGCATCGCAATGAGAAATATACCCAAGTTGATCAGTGATTGCCTTGGCTCGAGCAGTGTTGTACTTCCAAGGCCGCCACAAGTCCACAACAATGAGGTGCAACCGCTGAACCTTGTAGTAGTGCGTGACATAATCTTGCAGTGCCTCCACAATTGCCGGGGAGTCAGACTGCAATTCTGCCCCAGCATGTGGATGAAAGTTTCATCAGGCGGTGCACTGGAGAGTTCGCCATCATGAAGATAAAAGTGGGCTTGGCCCTCCCAGACATGCCCAGCACCATATATGAGGGTGCCCATAACTCTAGCTCCTCCCAAGAGGCCTTTCATGTCCAGGGGACCCATGATGAGACAGAGTGACCTCGCTCTGGTGATGGCAACAGTCGCTCTAGCGTATGCTTCCTCCAGCTGTACCATTTGTTCATCCTCCGATAGCAGTCGAAAGGACTTCTTGCGGCCTCCTGTCAGGAAACCCACTTTAGTCTGGGCAAGAAGGACCGTATGGGCCGTCATTCCAGCACAAGTGGTGACCGCCCTGGAAACAATGGAGTCATTAGAAGATGATACCCAGTTACTGGCACGGAATAAGTTGGTCATGTCATTGCGGTTGTGCAGCACAGCAAGGTTAGACTGAGCGTCAGGCTGGAAATCACAACGTTCCAAGAGCCAGTCAACCACCGCCCCAATGTCTTCAACAGCATGTATGTTAGCACGTGGGACATCCCAAAA
>DF242687.1:30015-51984 GCA_000507305.1 Breviolum minutum Mf 1.05b.01 | reverse complement strand
ACACACACACAACACACACACACACACACACACAACAACAACAACAACAACAACAACAACAACAACAACAACAACAACAACAACAACAACAACAACAACAACAACAACAACAACAACAACAACAACAACAACAACAACAAAACCAAAACCAAAACAGTTAAAGTGAAATTAAAGTGTACCAGAGCGGTTTTGGATATAATGGCCATACACTTTTACATTGCAACGAGAGGCATTCAAGGTGCGTGAATATGGTGTTGCTCTGGTGGCGATGCCGTTTTTTTGGGAACCGAGGAAGTGCTGCTCCCGTTCCTGTCAGTTTTGAGGGTCCAGGACATCTCATTCGGAGCTGGTCAACCCACACGGCTTCGGTGTCAATTCCAAGGCGCATCTCTCAGCATGGGGTGGTGGTGTTTGACTTTACAGCAGCTCCAGATACCGCAAAAAACCTGATGTGACATATGATTTATAACAGATATTATACATGATTATACTGCCAACTATACTTGGATGATTATACATTCCTTAGTGGGAATCCCGATTAAGTAAGCTACTTGAGGATGGGACAGATATTCCTCTTAGCTCCTGGCCCAGTTGAAGTATGGACTGATTGGGTGCTTGATACCTCTAAGGCTCCATGCTGAGCCCTCGCTTGAGATCGGCCTGTTTGTCGGACCTCACCATGGCTTCTTACGAGCTTGTCCAAGGCGACAGAGGGATCAAAATGGATCAAACATCAAGCTCACTACTGATATTTCCAGGTTCAATGGTTCAATCCACCCATGTTGCATTTCCTTTCTGAGCAAGACCTGCAGGTCTGGACGATTTACAGATACCAAGCCCGATATCCATGAGCCTAGGTCAATCCAAAACGGATAGAAGCTTGGCAGACCAGTGATATCCAAGAATGGCAATCCCATGTACATACGTAACATGTATACAGTATATATATATATTTATCATATAATATCGTGCAATACTCGTGTTGTGCATTGTACACTAGATTCATGATTTAGTTGGATAAGGTGGCTACTGTAACCGATTGGATTCATGAAAATGGGTATATAAGTCTACAAGTGTGCACACTCCCAGCCTTTTGCTTAAGGACCAAATTTACGTGAGCCCACTCAGCGCCTTGGATGGAACGAAAATCCACTCATTGAGAGCGATTCCATACGGGTTCAAGGACGCATCTAGAGATATTGGAATCCTGAAATCCTGAAATTCAGTGGCTCAACATTTTCTAAAGGGCCAACTAAGTAGCATTTTGTTTCAAGTCCACCTCGTTTGTTTGAAAGCCGAGGTACAATAGCAAGGTCTTCCAAGCTTTGGTTCATGCCTTTGAAGCATTGGATCGCCGGGGTGCTTGGATGATTAGCTATGCAGACTATTCGTGGGCGCAGGACCTCATTGCACGATGCGTTTGCATGTCATCGCTTGTTGTATGCGTTTTTGACCGGCTAGGACACCTTAGCAAGGACCGTGGGATGCTGTGTGGGGGAGTATGAAAAGTTCACAAACTATTTGCGCAACACATTTAGACCCATTTAAAGTATACACGTCGTCTTCGCATATCTCCTTCGTTTTGCTGCTCCTCTTCGCATCTTTAGCATCGCAGTCCCCATTTTTGAACATGTATGAAGCAGATTCATCATTGCAGTAGCCTCGGTGTGAAACGAATTCTTCGCAAGCTTGCAGGGCCCGGAGCTCGGGATGCAGGACTTGCTTCTAATGCCTCAGCACGCTTATATAAGTGTGTGCAGAGGCAAGTTTTGTACGATCGTCATCTAAGGCACTTTGCCAATAGCCACCTTGATTTGACTCTCCAGAAGTTCTTCGTTTTGACCATGCCTGGGGCAACAGATCTTCGGCAGCACTGGTAATCCACAGTTTGCTGCAAGGGCATGAGCACTGCGGAAACGGTGGAATCGAGTCACACTTGCTGCAATACTGCATAAGATAGAGACAATCAAAAGCCATGTCCTGCTGCAAATTCGATATATCACTACAGTGGAAACCACTGAAATTCTTGAAACGACGGATTGAACGGATCTTGGCTGCAGCATTCCGTTGAGGATGGACAGTTAGAGCGGGCTTTTCGATGGACTTCACGGTACTTGCGCAATGCGGAACCGCATCAGCTGGAAGAGTCTCCAGTATCCCAGCTTGAAGATGTTTAGGGATTTATATGGATTTATAAATATTCATGCTCAGATTCGATGCAATCGCCAAGAGACTTTGGAGATCACTTGTCCTTTCCAAGGCTTGTCGTTCTAACTTTTCTGGAGTTCTGAAGTGTCATTGTGACATGTCCTGTCCCTGATACTCTTGAAATGTAAATGTAATCCTGCGCAATTCCCTTGTTTTTCTTCCCTGACCCTTCAGTGTTTGGCATGTACTCTGCAAGGTCAGTCCTCAATCGCCACAGACTCCTGTGATTCGCACAACAACTCCCCGACATCCACGCCTTCGAACATGGCGATGATTCGATAATGATTATTTTGTAATATTTTGTAGTGTTTTTGGTAAGAACTTATGGCCATGGTTTGGTCTTCGTGGAAGGCTTGAAAGGCACACGGAGCCAAAGCAAATTGCTTTGGCTCTTCCACTGTGAGTTAATGAGCTTTTGCAGAAATGCCAAGCTTTTCTGCAGGAATTGTGACAAACCACCAGCAGCGGTGAGATGTCGCATTTTATGATTAGCCGCCAACAGGCTAGTATTAGTACTGCATTAGGTTGCAGTGCACTCGCTAACGTCAAGGCAAATACTCTAATAGATATTCTGCCGATGGTCATGGTGGCCCTCAAGGGGAACCAAGTTACATAGATCTGGATGGCAGCAATCCAGCAGACGTAGCGGATTGAGCATCTTCTCACTACAGGAGTAGGAGTGGAAGTCCTCATGGCCTTTATATTTGATCCAGAGTGATCTAGACACCAACATGGACAGTCATCCTCAATGTCACTTTCCTCAAAGGCGTTTGCTGAATTTGCTCCCACCTGGCTCGCTAATGTCACCCTGCTTGCAGGCTATAGAATAAAAGGTGAGCATGTCAGTGGTCATAGACCTGTTCCTTCATTCCTTTTTTGTCCCAAGACTTGGAATGAGAAGCCAAAGCCAAAGCCAACGGGGGCTTGTGTGCTTGGAGAGCAAACTGATAGTTTCAACTTGAACTAGCAGCATGTGTTGTTTGCTCGCTCTGGTAACCTGTCAGCTGTTTTTTACATCCACAACAATTCAGAATGACTGGCACTGATTCTCCATTCCATTTTGCCATATCTACCACCATGACTTGTTGGAATTGGAATTCAACTTCTCAACCTGGTGATCTTGCCGAACAAATTCGCGGCCATTCCTCTATGCCTTGGCCTCGGGGGCAAAGAATCAAAGCTTTGAATGATGGGATGCGTTGTGATTCTGAGGCCTCCAAGCCGAAGCCTAAAACGCAAGCACAGTGAATCAGAGATTCTTTCCCATATTGAGGCCTGGGAGACAGAAAATTTCCAAAGTTTGGGGTTATGGAGACTGGGATGGGATGGGTTTGATGATCAAAGATTCCTGAGTGTCTGACCTTGAAGCCGCATTGGCCTTGCAGGTATACAAGCTGGTACGAGAGCAAAAGATACACCTGGCACAGGCAAATGGATCAAACGGTTTCACTGGGAGAATGAACATGCAGCTGCTGGGATTTTCGTAAAAAAAGATGCAACTCGGTGTACCCTGGGGCGAAGTAGAGGTTCTGTTAGTGTTTCAAGCTCCATGCTCTTTGGAGCCAATATTGGTTCAAAGTGATCCCGGCTTTGCGAATGGTGACAGAAGAGGCTTTTTGTTCTATTTGCCAAGAGAGGCCCGCTGGAATGGAGCAGTCGGAGCAGTTTGGAATAGTTTGGGATCTGTAAGACTCTGAACGTGATTTCGCAGTTAGGCACATGTTTGATCATATTTGCATATGTTGCAGATGTTCGCAGCCTCACTGAGTGAAAAAGAATCCCAAACAGTTTGTTTTGTTCATGGCCAACTATTTGCTTAGATTTTGAACGCCTGGAAGGGGTCAGAAAGTGCTGCGTGCAGAGTGCGGAGACCGCTTCTGCGCCGGCTGTGTGCCCAACCCTTAGTCAACCAATCGCTGGAAGAAACGTAAGAGAGGGGCCACCAACGGTGACAAGGCGATGAAAGACGAAACGATTGAGACTTCAGAACTAATGTACTAGTAAGTACTAGGATGCTATTGGGTAGGACCTATGTATCACTACTCCAAGGTCGAAGCACATCAAGTTCACGGATTTTGGCAAGCCTGCTTTGTGCCCGAATTGCCGTGCGACGATTCAGCAGCTCAATGGCGAGCCTTCCTCGATGCGAGACGTGCCATGTTTGCACTTTGGGTATACTTTTAAATCCAGCTTCGGCTGCCTTTCTACGGTCGCGACCTTTCTATTGATGAAGTTTGTTCATGTCGCTGTGCCAGTAGGATTCGCTTCCATGATGGAATGACGTGTTTCTTATGTTTCTTGTGGGGTGACTTTTGCGAGCACTGTGCCAGCGTGCGGGGTGACTTCCGGTAGTGTGGGGTGAGAAAGGGCTAACGCTGCTACCACACCAGTCAGTTAATTTGCGGAGAAATCAAGAGTTTCAACAGTATGCTGAGGTCTTCAACGTCCGTTATAAGAGCATTCACTTCAAAGGTGGGGGGGTTTTGGCTGCTTGAACATCCTATGATTTGAGCATCAAGAATGTTGGGAGAACGAGACAACCGACTCCTCGTGTGTAAGTGCTCTTTCCAAAGTCTGCATATTCCCTCCTTTTGATGTTCCCAGTGGTTCCTTCATCTATGCCACACTCTAGACTCTTAACTTGAGTTTGTTTCGCTCTTCTAGTTACTAGTTACATCTAGTTACTAGTTGCTATAGGATACTCATCAAGACAATAGTAGGGTTTATGTCTTGCAACAGGCCGGGATGACCATTCTCGCTGTCCTGGTTCCAGGTCTTCAACTGCCTGAGGGCCAAGACTTGCATCAGCTTGTGGGTGAGCTCTTTGGTCAGGGAGCCCAGCAAAAATTTGAAGGCCTAAAGGAGAAGAAACCAATTTGACATTATTTTTCAAGTAGTGAAACACACCATTTGCAAAGGTTTGAATACTTTGGGGGTAAATCGGTATCATATATGTATATATCTCTCTGATACAATTATGTACAAACTCATGACGCTTTGGTCAAAGAGTCATATTTTTCATTGTTAAGTTGACTGGCATTGTGGGATAGGGATATACCAGATGACTAATGATGTCCTGTGGATGCGGGTAGAAATTGGTGGATTTTGTTGAGCAGCCGCTTGCAGTGAAGCAACATTTCAGCTTGGTAAACTATTTCGAATCCACTCTTGAACGTAGACATAGGATCCAACTGAGTTGAGTTTTCCTACACAAAATGTACCTTTTCAGATCCTTTTAGATTCAATCCTTTTAGGGGGCATCTTTTTGAGAACATGATCTATACATCAATCTATAAACCCGTTTCCAAGGCCTGGACACTGGGAAACTCTGGCGATTACGCCTCATTTGCCGTGGCACCGTGGTGGAGGAAGGGGCACGACCTGGGCAGCTTGGACATCAGCCTTTGCTGATGGCCACTCGGTTAGTGATACGTATCACGCGCTAAGTCGGAGGTGACAAAGGTGATTTGGTGAACAAAAACATGGAAAACCTCAGTTTCTGCTTTCCCAGGAAATCCCTGAGAATTGAATTACCCTTAGCAAAAGAATGCGTCGCCAACAACAAGCCAAATTGTGTGGGCCACTTCTGGTTGCTAAGGTTGTCTTTTCAAGCGAGGACGGGGCACTTCTGTTGTCAGACTTTCAACCGGAGTTGGGCTTCAAACTTGGCACTTGGATGGTACAAGTGTCCCAAATTGCCAGGATGTGGAACAAGGTGTCCTTCAACGTGCAAGCGATTGGCTATCGTCCTTGTGGAGAAGTTCAGGTTGACATCGAAAAAGATCAAAGGGCTTGAACTATGTAGAGATCTGCAAGACTCCATGACCAATCCCAGATTCAGCAAGGCCTACCAGGACCCAACAGGTTCGGCGGTACCTTCCAGGCAAAAGGAGTGTGGTGATCCCTGGCACTGGGAAGTTCTACAACTGCCGAGAGACTTTCTGGCATTTTGGTCTTCAGCATGTGAACCATTGTGAAATAGCGTGAAATCCAGAGCTGATTCGAGCTTGATAAAACTGCTTGATCATTGAAGAGACGACGTTGATCGAAAATTCGATCGGACGAGTCAATTTGCTCCTCAGAATGTCCACTGTACAGATTGGAGATGAGACAGCAGACAGCACCACAGAGTTCTGTAGAGAGCCGGAAGCCAAAAACAAGGATCTAGTCTACACTTGCATGTACTTGCCTCGCTTTTGCAGCAACAATTCGTTTTACTGCTTGATAGTAACCTGGGAAAGAGCGGTTAAAGATTCAATTCTGAACTCTGAGACTCTGACACGTCCAAGTTGATTTCAATGCAAAGCTTTTGGTCAAGGAACTTTATACCTTTGCGCAAAGCCTCAGCGAAGGCGCTGAGGGTAACGGCCCTTTAGCCGTTGGGTGCTTGGAAGGGAAGATTAAGGAAGCAAGCAATACCATTTGAAACTCTGTGACCGCAAATCAGGGAGCTATACACGATTTGCAATCCCTTGTTTTATTTTGGCCCAAAACCTAGATGGGTGGGCGAATAACTTGCTCCCATTCTCTTGTTGCACACTTGGTACGTTACTGAACCGCTTTCCTTAGAGTGAAAGTGGAGATGTATGGCTCCACAATTGCACCTACACATCTGAAAGAAAGGAACTTTGCCGAGGCAGCAGCGCCACATATTGCAGAATTTGTGGGGACTTACCTCTTGGTTTTTGCGATTGCTGTTTGTGGTATTCTGGCAGAACGTAGCTATGGCCCAACTGCCATTGGATCCATCCTCACCGTGCTGGTCTACATATTTCAACCTATCTCTGGAGCATATTTGAATCCAGCTGCTTCAGTTGCTGCTGGCCTTGTGGGTCAAATCCCATGGAAAACCGTGATGGCATATGTTGTTCTACAGATTACAGCAGGATTTATAGCAGGCTTAGCCTGCTACGAGGTTTTCCACCTGCCAATGGGCGTGGCGCCTGTTGCTCCTTTCGAATTCGGGGATGCAGCTTTTTTGGAGGTCCTTTACACCGCCATGCTTTGCTTTGTGATTCTAAGCGTGACAGCATCCAGGAGAGACGACCTCCGATTTCTCTCGCAGATAACGTCCGGATTTACAAGCAAGTCCTCCAGCTACTGCTGCTGCTGCCGCTGCCCTCGCTGTTGTTGTTGTTGTTGTTGTTGTTGTTGTTGTTGTTGTTGTTGTTGTTGTTGTTGTTGTTGTTCATTTCTTCTTCTTCTTCTTCTTCTTCTTCTTCTGGTTCTTGTTGGTCGCTGCCAGCGCCGCCGCTACTGTTCCTGCTAGTGAGTTTTATCATGTGCAGAATTTGTATGAATTTGTCAATATTTAGCAACATTTTAAACAGTCTACACAATACTGACATATACCTTCATGCTGCATGTTTCAGTTTCGTGTAAGCTGCTTTTGTTGTCATGAAGGACAAACAACCCCTCCACCAACCAGAACAACTTCTTCGGGTTGGCAATTGGTCTTGTGATAGTTGCGGGTGGTCACGCTGCGGGCAGAGTCTCTGGGGCTGTGTTGAATCCAGCGGCCGCAATTGGCTTAGAAGTTGGCGGAGCCGTGGGCGGTAGCCTGAAGCCATATGGCTTGGCTTATGCATTTGCTGAGCTGTTTGGTGGGATCATCGCAGCAGCTTTTTTTCGGATTGCTCGGTTGCATGAAGATCATGGCACCGAAGCTAGCACTGTGTCCAGACTCTTCTGCGAGTTTTTTGGTACCCTACTTCTTTGCATCACCATAGGGCTTTGCCTACCACAACATTCTGCCACTCCTTGGGCTGCTGGTGCGGCCTTGAGTGCCATCGTGTATGCCATGCACGATGTAAGTGGTGGTCATGTGAATCCTGCCGTTACAGTGGCAGCTGTGCTTAGCGGCAAGTGTCCTTTGGAACGAGGCTGGAAGACATTGAATAGGTCCATAGGTTTTGGTGATTTCATATCCACTTCATTTGTTGTTTGACCTTACCAATTGACGTACAACTCCCTTTGGGAATCCGTATTCATCATAGTCATGATATAACTAGACTACCAAGTGGAGGCCAGTCGTGTAGATTGTGTGGTGCTGTGGTTAGGAGAAACACCAAACGGTTACAGGTACCTTGTAGGAAGTTAGCAGTAGCTAACAGGCACGGCCAGGTGTTGGGAGGAAAAAAAAACAATTGACGTACGTTTTAGGTCTATCATATACCTAGCCTATTATCGCCTGAATCTGTTTTAGGTGTAGCATACTGGGCAGTCCAGCTGTTGGGCAGCTTCTTCGCTGGCATTGCCATCGCAGCATATAGTGGTATTCTGCGAAGTGAATCAAATCGCTTGGAACCATTTGGCAGCTCGGCTTGGACTGTGGGTGTCTCGTTGTTGTCGTTTTGATAGTACTGAGCACTCAAAGCAATGTTGTAAGTAGCAGCAGCAGTGCGACAAAGCGAATGTTGTTGTTGTTGTTGTTGTTGTTGTTGTTGTTGTTGTTGTTGTTGTTGTTGTTGTTGTTGTTGTTGTTGTTGTTGTTGTTGTTGTTGTGTGTGTGTGTGTTGTTGTTGTTGTTGTTGTTGGTGGTGGTGGTGGTGGTGGTGGTGGTGGTGGTGGTGGTGGTGGTGGTGGTGGTGCTGGTGGTGGTGGTGGTGGTGGTGGTGCAAAGTTGGCGGGTTGAGAGTCAAGACTCGAATGCCGTGTTTTGCCTGTCAACCTTGTCAGGAGACTTTAGCTGGATGAGTGTTTTCGCAGTTGAGACCGCTTTCACCTGTATTCTTGCCCTAGTTACCTTGAGTGTCTCGTCCAGCATGGGCTCCAATCTTTACTTCGGGATTGCCATTGGATCTTGCTTGACCCTGGGTGGTTTTGCTGCTGCAAGGGTCTCTGGTTTGCTCAATCCGGCTGTGGTTTGGAGTATGGCAATTTCGGCAGCCACAATACCGGAGACAACAACATCCTCGATATCACTTCTGATTCACTGCTTGGCATTTTGCCTCTTCCAGATTGCAGGAGGAATTTTAGCTTCATCTTTGCATCAGCTTGCACAGGATTTTGCATTCACGAAGACTCGATCATTCTAAATTCCAAATTTTAATCTTCAAGTGTACTGGAAGCCATTCAATGGAGCAAAAAAGGTCGCAAATGGGGTGGGCTTTTGCTGCTGATGCACAGGAATAATATCGTGGGATAACGAAGGGATCTGAAAGAGTTGAAAGAAGGACCAGAAAAACAGAATAATTGTACAAGTTGTTACAGAGTTTGGTTTCGTAGACTGGGTCAAATTCACCATCCCTCTCTCTCTCTACTGTAGTTTTTCGGCGTCAGGGGGAGATTCTCGCCTTCTGAATTATTGCACCGGTGAAAAAGGGCCAAAAAAGTGTCGCTCTCAGCCTGTCCCCTTCGAATCGAAAAACAACACTGTTACTGGTTTGTCGCTGTCTTTGATTTCAGACCTCTATTTTATAGATAATCATCTAGAATCACAGGTATGGAAGAAACAAGAAGTCAGAAAGTTTTAAGGCAGCAAACGCGGAACTCAACATGTGATTTTTGGAACCTTGTGTTTTTTTCTTTCTTCGTGATTCAGCTCCTTGTCACATCAGGACTTTGCAGAAGTCCATTGATGCAGTGTGGAAGTGACCGTCTCAGCAGCTGCAGTTGCAGATCCCTGGAGCACAAGAGTATGCAAGACGAGTCAAGTGACAAGTGTCAAGTTAAGACACCATTTCCCGAGGCCATCTACAGAGGAGCAGTGCTGTTGTCTAGTTGGAATTCTTGCTGATTCATGGTTGATTCTGCATCAGCAAAGTTATGAAACCAGTTGCGAAGGGCACGAATCACCCCTATTCACGTCCACATGCTATGATCAGATTAAAGTGATGAAATGATGGCTTCGAGCAGAGAACATTGAGAACAACTAGATCAACATCAACCATCATTGCACGATTTCAGAAGTTCTTCCAGCATGGCATCTGTGTTGAAGGATGCTGAGGGGCACCTAAAAGCCTTGTGTCTCGAGCTCAGGGACAAAGTTACAACATTTCCTTTGCCATTTCCAGCACCCGAATTCTGCACACCTCCGGCTCGCTTCAGGTGGGACAAAGCTTCAGGAGCTCCAAAGACGAGCTCTTAGGTGACTCGGCTTGCCATCAACCCAACGGACCCTTCTTTTAATTGAAAGGAGATTCCTCCGGAAAATATACTTGGACCTCGGAATAGACATTATTCCATTCAAACTAGTATGTGAATATGCAGAGTGAATACCTTGACACGATTACTTTCGCGAATGATTGTATGAATGTTATTCTAAATTACCCAAAGAAGTGATTCGAAAAACACTACCTATATACACGTAGAAGACACGAATAGTCACTATGTCGAAGGATACACATACGCTTCAAATTACGGACTGAATTAGCAACCAGGAGAGGATGAAGCACGTGGAATAAAACATTCTGCGGGTCCCCAGAAACTTCCAGTGCCCACATAATGATAAGATATGTAAAATATACATGTCATATTCATATCATCAGTATCTGAAGTAACACCGATGAAATTCAGCATAAGCTGTAAATGAATATCATAGACAAGCAAATGCATACAATATATACACGTATTTTTCATTGTTTTGGTTTTCTACCTGCAGCCTTTGTCATTTGCCGGTGGTTCATGACTGCTCTTGTGGGGGTGCGGGGGGTCTGTGCACAGACTGCTGGATTCTGTGATTCAGTCCACGCATTCTCGGACACCAATGGGATCGCAGAGTGGAAACCTAACCCAAGATATGCAACAAAATGGCCGTTTACCTTTGCCGCGCCAACGAGACATAGCGTCGAGGAAAGCGGGCAAGTACACCTAAAGCGACACTAGTTTTAGCGACACTAGTTTAAAGATTGCCTCCTGTCACGGCTTTTCGTGTTCAGGTTGCCTCCCCTTATGGCCAGAAAACAGCGACGGGAACGGGAGCAGCAGCAACAGCAGCAGCAGCAACAACAACAACAACAACAATGCCAAAATAGCAGGGGCAAGAAGAGAGAGCAAGAGAGTCAAGACCCATAAAGGTTCGCTGCTGCTACGTCAAGTTTCGTTGCCGTTGCTGCCAAGCTTGCCCAAAATGACACCCCTGAAGCTATGTTGAAAATGGAAAGAAGAAATTGAAGTTGCATTTTGGGAAAGATTTTTGCATGCATAAACACCGGTATGGTAGAAGCAGACAATAGAGCAGGAGAAACACTAAAGAGGGAAGGGAAAACACCCCACCATGACAACAGAAACCATGCTACATGTCTCAAAATCCGTGTAATCTGCCAGGACCTGCTACAGAAAATATACTACACGTCGTGTTAAACGCAAGCACAGCTTCAGCTCAGTCGAGGATGAAGCAGTGGCCAACTTGGCGGCAAGTTTGCGGTAAATTCCATATTCATATTCACCGTGTGGCTTGCCAATGCTTGCGGGAACTCCTTGAAAGAGGCATGGTTCAGCAGGTTGCTAAAAACCATACGCATTGTGGATCAGAAGCAGCAGCTTCTCCAGGCCCACCGCTGCCAGCGCGTCCCTCCAAAGCAGCTGGCAGCCAATGGCATGTCCGAGTACATGCTTCTGATTTGCAGCTGATGTTCAACAAAGCTAGTTGGATTGCCGCAGACACAGCTGTTGTGGAGCAATGGTTCAGACAGGATGGAGGCAATAGCTTTCCGTTTGCAAAAAGTATTCCACACAGAAACGTGTATGCCTTGCTTCAAGGAATGATCTACAGGCTTGCAGCTGGAGACTCCTGCACTGCAAAACGTGTTGCCAACCACATTGGTGCAGCAAATTGTTCCCGAAAGGTTGGGATGCGACTCTAACACATGATCAATGCTGCGAGCTGCGGTGATTTGAGGGGGACTTATGACAGCATAGCGCAACTGAGCGCGTTCTTGGAAAGCGAGGTGTTCTTGGGGAGCGCCAGCAGCAGCAGCAGTTGAAGTGCAAGTCCACATGATTGTGGTTGTGGAACAGGCTGGGAGTACCCCTTGTTTTTTTGTCTGTTTTGTTTCTTGGCTTGAAATCATGCGTGCAAACAGAGCTGTTAAGGGTGCATGTGGTCTTGGAGTTCCAGCTGAGTGCTTTCAAACGTAGAGGATCTGGACATGATTCCGGAGATGCAGCGTGCCAACCGGTTGCATTGGAAGAACTATGGTTGCAAATGAACAAGCGTGGCATGCGCGATGCAGACCGCCGTATTTGAGCAATGGCCAGCGTTTTGCCATCAGTTTCGGTGGCAAGTTCCTGGCACTTCTTACGTTTTCACACTTGATTCTTTGCAAAATCTGTTCTTGGGTGGGCCAGAGATGCAGGCATTGGCTGCAAGAGCCCCTGTGCCTTCTCCGCAGCCGCCGTCCGCGACGGACTTGGCAGTAGTAACTTCGGCCGCCCTGGACGATCCTCGACGACGTACGACGTGCCAGCGCATCGTGCGAGGGATGGTAGTTTTTGCTGTCACTACATGCCATGCAGTGATCGCAAGAAACGAGTTGGGGCTCAGTAAGGGTAAAAGTTTGTCCTACGTAGACAGTTTGGGCGCACTTGTGACTTTGCAGCCGTTTATGAGCAAGACTCCCTGCTTCACCTTTTTTGTGCCCGCAAGTTTCGCGCCATGTCGCTGTGCCAGGTTTGCCGGTACCGACCAGCAGCTTTTAGTGTCTTACAGGCTTTGAGCAAGTAAAGAGAAGCTTGTTAGGAGCTTGTCAAAGTCAGCCCGCTGGGGCGCAGGGAAAGTTGTGTTTGTTGAAATCACAAAAACCGAATCCACTTTTTGGTTGAATGCAGTGCCAGCATTGACAAAAGTGCAGAGCTCACGGAGAGACGCCGCTTTACAGAGCGGCGCGCAAAGAACAACCAGAAGTTCTACGCTTTCTTCTGCGATGCCTGGTTGAAAAGCGCTGCTACGCCTCTAACTGCTGAAGAGACAACGGCCCTCAAAACAGATGACGTGCTGTCTTCTGTCAAGGCCTTGAAACAACGCTTGGCTCGGGGCCACATGTTTGGCCACCGGGATTGACAAGTGCTGCGGTTATATCTATATACGTAAATACATTTGCATACTTATATGGACATGGGTTTCAGAATCTCACGATATTTTCTCAGTTTCGCGTCTAGAACACAACATATACATATATTATATTAGTGCGTTTTCAAACATCAAATCTAGATATACATGTGCATATTCACAAGAAAATTTTCTTCGAAATAAACGCTTTTACTTCCATCATACATTCATATAACATGCGCGTTCTCTGTTTATTATATTGTTTTGAAAGAAAGGTGTCTTGCAAGGAGCATACGGGCGCCAAAAAACAAGATGTTCAATAAATAGTAGTTAGTAGTTGCGCTTCCCTGGCGACGTTCTCTGACAGAAAAACGGCCTACTTCTGAGAACCATTGCTTTGCAAAAACAAGGCGCAACACGTTTTGAACCCAACGTCAACTTCCATCTATATAACCCGCCATTCATTTTTTCAATCAATTTTAGCAGTTTCCTTTTTACACTTGGACAAAAATGTGTGATTGAAGACATTGTAGGCACGCACAAGAAGAGAGCAACAACAGGTTTTACACTACTAGAGAATAATAGACTTCAAGATTGGAAATAGGGGGCAAACGGGTTTAGTGGTGTGGGGTTGAAAGAGGACAGGGTAGGTTCCCTATGGCTACTGTTAGTGTTCATCAAAATTAACAAGACATTGCTGTCCACTTCTTAATTTCCACAGAATTTTTTGGGTTCTAACAAGTTCATGATCTATCACCCTGGGACCCTGAAGATCTTCCCCGCTCAACTCGATTGAGGATTTTCATAAAACATAATTGTGTATTTTGACGCATGTTTTCCAAATCACGGGGCATTTACACTTTACGTTGAAAAATTGATACTCAGGAAATTGTGAATATGAAACGTGAATGAACATGACTTGTAAACAAGGTTTTTGAGGGGCTAGTTCAAGGGCATTCACATTTGGTGCAGAATTTTTGCCACGATTAGTATTCAAAAACATTGCGTTGATATTTTCATTGGCAATCACAGCAATTCCCTAGTGTTTTCCAGGCCCCATGTGGCCCGGAAATTGAAGTGAACCCATCAGGAAAATATTAGAGAGAGAGAGAGAGAAAAAAAAGAAAGCGAGAAAAGGTAAGAAAACGGACAAAGCAGGATCTTGATACATCTGATTCACATGATTTTTCATGGAGACTGCCTGCTCCACTTGCTGCGAATGTATAAACCCTTGCACGCGAACTCTTGTCCAAGGCCCAGCAAGACGAACCGCTCCAACAGCAATTCTATTGAGGCCTGCCAAACAAGCCTTATGCCGCAGACTGTGGAATACTCACACTGTGATAAAATAACGCGCATGCCGCATACTTGGAAAGTTTACTTTTGACGCAACGCTACCAGCATCCGACCTATATAGGTCTTGGATGTGTGCGTGTTCCGATCTCAGCAAACTGAACTTCGCAACGGCTCACCGGTTGATTTTGTGAGATCTGCAAACATGAGATGCCAGGGGAGGTTTGAGAAGCATTCTGGAGACAGGACTGGGCAACACGTCGGGTGGAAGGGTCAGCCAGTCCCAGCTGCGAGTTTTGGGAAAGCACAAGACTTCCGTGATGTTTCAGAGCTGGCTTATGAGTCTCGCTTGTCAGACCTCGTTGGTACTCCCATGTCCGGCATAGTTTGCAGCAAAGAATTTGAGTTCCTACAGCTTGCACTATGTGTTTTTCAAAGGAGTCAGACGACGTGGCATGGCGCTCAGTAATGGCATCATCGATCTTGCTGCAGAGCTGAAGGCATTCGCTGCCAAGTGTCAAAACTGCAGCAGAGCCATCTCAAGATTCTGTTCATATGGACAGTGTTTTTATGCCACGCAATGCTAAGGGATAAAAAGGATCAACAACGAGGAGGGGGCGTTTTTGCTATGAAGCTCCATACAGAAACCCACAGCTGCTGTGGATTTGAGTTTTGTGGAATCAAGTTCGGACTCTGCAGTTGAGTTGCATCAAAAGCGCCATGACGGTTTGTTTCAAATGAAGGGTTCTACCGGTGCCCGTCAATAGGGGATTTCCCCATTAACAATCCGCATGGACCCATTGCTACTGCGTTTTGCATGCTGCTCGATGTAGAAGTGCGATTTGGGCTTTGCAGGGCACACTACATCTTTTCGATCACTTCGGCCGGCAGGCCATTCTTCTTGAAAAGCTCCGTGTTGGACCACTTCAACCATTTCTATCCATTTCTGATGTTTTGCTTCGTTGTGTGTTTTTGTATACCAAGCCATCAGTGCAGGCCGAGATCATCTTTCGCCCATACTTGGGGCCCAGGCCTCATGAGCCCCAACTGAACAAATGCGTGGCTAGACGGGTTGTCAGAAATGAAGCTTTTGGAGTCTTGCAGGGGAGGCAAACCGATGGCAATTTTAAAGTGGTGTATCTCAACCATGAGATCATGAGATCCCTCTCAAAGGTTCATCTCTTTCCTTTGTCTAGTCTCACTCTCTCTCTCTCTCTCTCTTTCTTGCTTTCCTTCTTCTAATTGTTCTGCTGATCGTTCTTACTTGGGTTACCTTCTTTCTTGCCTGGTCTTTTCTGCTGTTGTTGCTTTCTCATACCCTTAGCTCTTGCCTGCTTTCTTCCCTTCCTTCTTTCTTTCTTTCTTTCTTTCTTTCTTGCTTTCCTCAGTTTGTTGTTTACCACACTAAATGGTTGCGATTCCTTTTTTGTTTGCTCTTCGGCCCTAGCAGAGTCTTGTTTTGTGCCTTTTGTGTCTTCTTGCGCGACTTTGATGGCTTTTATGACTGTTTGGCTTCCGCCTCTTCTCTCCTTTGCTTTTTATTATGCTATCTTGGCTATGCCGATGTAGAAGAATATATTGTTTTCAATTTTTTTGTCTGTCGCTTTTTGACGAAGATACGAAGACAGCGAGGAAGAACATTAACCAAGAACAGTGAGAATGGCACCAACGAAAACAACGACTAGAACAAAAACAAAGCAACAAGAAACAGAGGAAGAAGAGCAACGATAACTATAATAGAATAACAGCGCTAGCAACAATAGCAAGAACACTCTAGTAAAAGAATTATAAGAAGAACAAGGGCAAGAACACTTAGAAGGCAAGAAGAAAATGAAGAAACAGTAAAGATAAAAAGAATAACAACATTCAAAGTAACCCAATCACAAAATCATAATCATGATCACCACCACCAGCATCATCGTCATAAATCATAATTATCATCATCATTATTATTATCATCATCATCAGTTTACTATTTTTTTGAATTAGTCTAAGTCACAGGATCTCCCCATCAAGTCCACGCCACCAACCCAAACCCCACCATTGTGGTTAGTCGAAAGACGCCAAACGCAAAGCAGTCGTGGATGTGCCTCTGGAGCAGAAGCGTTGTGCGCTCCTCCCCAACCCTCCTTGAGCTTCAGATTATCAAAGCACATTTCTCAAGAACCAACTCCATAAGAACGACAAGAAAACCGGGAAACAGAAGCCAAACCCAGCCACAAGATGATGAAGACTTTGAGTTTGAATACGGTGTATATCCAAGAATAAAAGGGCGTCGCAAAAACGTGACACGAAGAAATGGAACGAATTTGACAACATGTTGCATATGCCAACGATGAAGGAAGAAAGCCGATCAAAACTCCATCGAAGCCGGAGAAAAGGCAAGGATCACCGCAAAAGAAAACAGCTGCAAAAATCAAGCGAGAAAAACACAACAACAATAACACATGTGTGACATAGGATATGAGGATGCTCAGACTTCAGACTCTTTAAGAGTCATTGAGGAACTCCAGACTCCAGATCCCAAAGTTTTGAAACCCACCACTGCCTTTCTGACCAAGCAAGTACACATGGGCTCGCACAAATGATCGGACATAGCAAGGAAGGTCTCCTGTCTTTCCGCTTACCAAATGTCGCAGAAATGAGACACTTTTGACCTCGATGATTGTGATCGTAGCTTAATAGGCCTTCTTTTGCTCATTGATTCCAGCATTCCTTGATGCGTTGACTGCTTCACCATGTTTCATAGCAAATTCCGTTTAGTACTCTATTCACTTCTTGATTTAATGCTCTTTTAATCATTCAATGCTCTTCGCACAGGCGAGGCTCACCCTAATTGTTTATCCATCATACAGGATTTGTCTCCATCTTGTCACGCTAAGGGTTTGGCGCCTCAGAGACTTCTTTGAGGCATGACGATTCGACAGTGATGCAAAGTGGTGAAGCATTGACATTTTGATCCACTGACAAGCGACAAAATGATTAGTTGGAGATGTAGCAGGTGCTTGTTGCTTGCCGGCAGCAAGATGGTTTAGCTGCAACAGAACCCAGCAGTTGGCCTAGTCAGAGTTTGGCAGTCAGCCATGATTCAAGCAGGGCTTTTTGTGTAAACCCAAAAGCTACACAACACACTATACATACCGAAATCAGTCAAAACACACGTTAAATCATCATTTGATTGATTGCTTCACACCAGGCGAACAGTACTGTACCAAATCCCTGGAGAGTGAACTCCTGGGATATTGTTGTGATAGGAAGGGTTGCGTTTGATGGGAAACTACGGGAAGAAACCAGATCATTCAAACAGTAAGATGGTCGTACTAGATACTGGCAAGTACTGACAAGTTGTGTTTGAACTGCCCAAATGACCTATACGTGAAGCTATGCCAGTTGAGCTTATTGCAAACCAACAGGATTGAATAGATGCAGAAATCATCAGAAATCCCTTGTTCCTGATCAACTCAGGTCCATGTGCTCAAGGTGGCATCCGACTGCCTCGTTCTGAGGTGCAGTGTGATCGGTGTGTCGAAAGTGAAGGATGAAGGGTTGTGTAAAAATCTGCCGGAATGAAAGTGATCAGTGATATGTCAAACTGTTTGACAAAGGTTCGCTGCAGTGTTCAGGGAAAAACAGCTCTTGGAAACAATTCCGGCACCAGGCACCTTGAGGTTTATGTATGTTTTTACCTTGATCAAGGTGGATATCAGATGTGAGACTTCCAGACTTTGTCCGTCGACATGTCCTCGCAGATACACGATAGATCCGATAGGGACAGAAACTTACTCTCAGACATACTAGAGAAACTGGTCGGAAGGATTTCTGTACAAGTAAGGGTGTCTGGAGACATAAGATACCCCAAATAATCATGCTCCACCTGAACAGCTGCTTCCATAGTAGATGTCACTTGATCAGCTCATGTTTGAGATTATTGAGCGAGTCCTTGAGGCTGGGTGGAAGACAATGCTGGCAACAGGTGTGGCTGACCAAGACAAATCCTTTGCCAAGTGAGGATCCCAAGCTTCTGCAACAGAACTCCAGGTACTGTACATGAAAGTCAACTTGTATTCCTTTGCGCGGAGGATGATACAATGCTGTCATAAATTTTTTAAAGAGGGAGGTGGGGTAATTTGAATCTATGGTTGGTTGGTGCTTAAGATTGGTGCATTACTATTCTAGTAAGTTCTTGGTTTGGAACAGTCAAGCGCCAACCTTCGTAAACGGTTGGCTGATATTGCCAGTGGCTCAAGACTATTGACCCCAAAATTGGTGCATAGAATAATTCTAAATATGGTTCCTTTTGTACCCCAACTTTGAGCTATGGCCATTTGTTGTGTGTTCATGTATGTTCCACGTGCAAATTTGGATGGAAGAGTTGAGATTGAAAATTTTCTTTGAGGCTTTCAGAGAGCGAACTTGCCTCCTGTGCTGGGGAGCTGCGACTATGCGAAACCTGCCGCTCCGTCGCAGGAAGTACTGTGTGTCACGGGTAAAAGGCCGTTGAAGATAGCCTTGTAGATTATAAGAGTTAAATATTGCCGGGGTTTTGGATCAAGAGGACACATATCAATATCACGTTTTTGCCTCCAACTTGATTTTGCATATCTACATGGACATGGTATAGTGATTCCAATTTGCAGTTATCATCGGAGTCTCCACAAACACGCAAAGTGCTGCGCTGCTTTCCGCAGGTGGACCGATGCCTTGGCAAATACCAAGCACCGGCGTGCCCAAGGTTTGGGGTTGGGGCCGGGCATGCAACGCATGCAACCTTCGGCACCAGATTTTGACTTGCTTAGTGCACGATTCCTGAGCTGCCATCAAGCACAGCCTTTTCTATGAAAAATAACTCTGACCGAAAGGAGAGGTGTGTTTGATATGCAAGATAGGGAGCACAGGAAGCAGCGAATCAACAACAGATACTTTATGTCTGTTCAGCTGCATGAGTTGATATGCTTGAAATTGCTATGCTGGACATGCCATATGCTTTGTGCGCCAGGGAGCAAAGAAACAAAACGCGTGGATCTATGCCATGCCGAAGGCTGTTCTTCCCAGACGTTCACCATGCCGGATACATCCTACACAGTCGCCAGCTTTCAGGATGCCAGTTTCCACGAAAACACGCTGTATGATCGACCTGAGGAGGTGGGTCACATCTTTGAATTCATGACATGAATAGATCGACTTTCATGATTTTGTGAGTGGCAAAAGAGGAGAAGGTTGTCCGCTTGTGGGCAAAGCATCATGTGGAGGACCACTGAAGCAAACTCACATACACTAACCTTCATTGTGGAAGCAGGTGTCATGATGTTAGATAAGAGTGCTTCATGACTCATCTCTACACGTACCATATCATGCTTGAACCATGATTCATAATGAATCACGTATGTGCTTTATTGCTTTGCCTTGCGATTAAAGGATCATCACTTGGTGGCTGTGCTAAAGGCGATTGAGGCATGTCAAATGTTAATGCACCTGCTCGGTGGAATACAATGAATACAAGTCACTTCAGACCTAGCGAAACGAGAAATCTTGTAATGATCTGGCAGGCTTGCCAGCATGAGGTTGTCCAGACGAAGGTAGGTTTGGGTGTCTCTCTCCCCTTGTGTGAACGAAAGCTTAAAGTCAAACAAATAATTGAAAGGTCACTGTGCGCACCAAGTGGCAAGCGGATCAATTTGGCGACCTGATGCCAGGGATTCGGCCTGAAGCAGAATAAGCTGTGCAATGACCTCAAAAGCGGGCGCTTAAAGGCTTAAAGGACTGGTTTACCACACTTATCAGATTTGAAGGTTTCCATGCGTTTGCTATTTCGTTGATTGTCACAAACATTCTCAGCTTTTGCAAGATCTTGTTGTATGAACAGGAAAGCAAACACATTCCAAGTTTACCCATTTGCTTTCCAGATTAGTGTGAGGCGTCACTGGCACAAAGGCGCTCTTGGTTGTGTCGGGGGAGTTTCTGGTTGAACTTCTAAGAGGTACAAATAGCGTGAAAAAATCAACATATATCAATTCAAGCAATCTACAGCCTCTACAGCATAACATAACTGAATATCAAAGTGTACATCGCAGGCTCGCAGATCTTCTCACAAGGCAGGTTCAGCCTCGCACTCAGTGCATAGACTTCATGTTTTAGGAAGAGCTATGCCTTTCAGCTCGAGTCGCTTGAAACAAATTGCAACTTCCACAATGCCTGCCTGACTTACCACTCTCAAACAGAATGATTGGTGCAAGTGGAAATATGAAACTCCCATCTCAAAGCACACGAGTCACATGAGACTTCAATCGTGGGCAGTCTGTAAAAATCTCTAAAGCATGTCAGCTCACATTTCTTCCCCGTGCAGACAATCTGCTTTGGCTTGGCATCTGCCTGATGCTTACTCTGCTTACTCCAGCAATATGCAGGTTCTGGAAGCATCGTGAAACCTAGGGGTACAGCAAATTTGTTTTGTCTTTAACAATCAAGTCAAGAGCTAGACAGGAGTTGCACGTGCAGAACTTTGCCATTGTTGTCTTGTCAAACACATGTGGGAGAATCAGGCACAAGCTGCCGTGGAGGACGAGAAGGCACGGAAGAAGATACATGCTAGTAAAGGCTCCTGCATATTGACATCAGACTTGACAGGAACAGCTCAGCGAAATTCGTTTGTTTGTATTTATATAGATCTTTTTCGATAGAATTCGAGAGTCATTTTATGGATGCTCTATGGTGATCTAATTTTCCGAGGATGCAATTCGGCGCAAGAAGAACGGTCTTCCACCACGTGTGGGCTCCATTTTTTCCTTTCAAACATTTTGCATGAGAGCTATGCGGCATATTCGATTAGAAAAAATCAGTGTCTAAATTCGCTAGCAATAATCCGTTTATGAATTCGCATTGCGCATCGTTTAAGGTGCATTTTTGCTCACCAACGGATCATCTTCAGACGTGAAGCCGGAGCTGTAACTTGGCGAATCTGTTGCTCAAAATCTATCAAAACCGGCCGATGCGCTTCTCCGAACGCAGTTGGTTTGAATCAGCCATAGATGTTTGTCTAATCTTGTGGAGTTAAGGAGTCGTCAATATTACTTGGCCAAAAGCTTAGTCCAAGGTCCTTCACATGTGCGTTGATTTTCTTGCAGATTTGCTCAAGCAATCAATAGCCTGGAGACCTCTATGGGATGTTTGTTGGACCTGGCTATATAGGGCTGATTTTTAGCCTTTATAAAGACTTCTTAAGCAAGCCTTCAGGCCAAAGCTTTGGAAAACAAAGCACCAAAAGCCCTAAAAGACAAGACTTCAGAATAAAATAATTCATATCAAATTAAATACAATTATACATATATAATATATATAATACTAAAATAAACATAAATATAATATCAATATAATATTAAAATATTAAAATTAAAAATATATAAAAGAATAAAAAATAGAAAAAAATATAAAATTTATAATTTAAAATAATAAAAATATTTTTTTGAAATTAAATTTAATAT
>DF242687.1:0-29279 GCA_000507305.1 Breviolum minutum Mf 1.05b.01 | reverse complement strand
TAATAAATTTTAATTCCAAATTCCAAATTAATCAAATTATTTATATATATATTTAATACTAATTTCAAAACCAAGAATATTTTAATTTTTTAAAATCAATATATTATTTATCAATTAAAAAAATATAAAATTAAAATTTCTTAATCTATTTATATATTTCTTTATCCTAATATATTAATTTTAATTATATAATACTATTTTAGATTTAATATAAATTATTATAAAATTAATAATATTTCATATATACTATGTAAAAATACATATTATATAAAAATATGCAATATATAAAACATATTTTATGAAATCTAGATATATAGATTTGTTTTTTCTTTGATATATAAAAAATATGTTTATTCGGTTTTTCAAATTAATTTGAATTTGTGGGAGATTGTGGTTCTCTGCTAGCTTCGCTTCTATCGCTTTGGTCCAACAAAATTGTGGAAATTGCATCCTGACTTGGAGTTGCCACCTTGCTAGAGACTGAATGTCCAGCCAAAATGGGCTTCTCTGGGATACTCAGCGGTCGCAATCTATCTAGTTTCCCATCAATGGCAGCTTTGAGTTGTGACAATCTATGGGAAAGTTCCTCAGTCTCCTCAACCACAGCATCTGCTGCTTCCCCGGCTCTTTGTACTGTTCGTTCTAACCTGGAACAAAGATGTGGACTTAACTTTCAACTGTGCCCTTCCGGCAGATTTCAGATTCTATTTTGCAAATGCCTATCAGCTATCTCACTCATCATCCAATCTGTATCCAAAAGTATGGAACGTGAGCAAGAACTGTCCTGATCACATCTGTAGAATCAGGAGCTCCAACCAGAGATGGCAGTGGCCACGCCTCCGGTGCAGAACATGGATATGACCTGGTCCTACCCCTATGCTGTCTGGGATGTCAAATGGGCTTGCAATGGCTTGCAGGTCCTAAAATGGTCTCGTGCAAGCCTTCTCATACTTATGGATGCAGAATGAAATGCCTAGAAAGAACAGAATCCTAGAGATTGTTGTGCCAGTTCTTGGATCGAGGCTATGTCTGCTGGCATGTTGTGGCATCAATGCCAGCATTACAATAGGGTCACCTGTTTGTTAATCTGTTTTGGTTTCTTCTCTTTGAGTGCAAGTGCAAGCTTGCACAAGCTACAATTTGAAATTACACGTGAAGATATCTGCCAGTTTGTTCCGAAGTATAGGCCACCAAACATCGAGCGGTCAACTCTCGTGAACTGGACAGAAGGGGCTTAAGGAAAAGGGGAGGCTCCAACCCCTGAAAAATTAAGTACTGAACAAAATTCAGACAGTATGGGAGAAAAAACTGCACTATTCAAATCTGTTCAACCACCAAAAAAATCAGGCAGCTGATTGTCACCTGAAATCGCACCAACCACCAAATCACCAAACCAAGCTACTCCACGCTGAACGAACGAACATCCAGAATCCAGCAGTTGGTCGTAAGTTCCTGCAGCGATGCAACCGTAAAATGGCACACTTTCACGTCTCTTCCTTTCAAACCCTAGCCTTCAACTGCCCAGGATAGGCAAAGGATCACTGCATTTCGAAGCAGCATGAGAAGCTTTATGATGCTTTATGTACAGGCGAGGGGTGACGCCCTTGGTTTCCGAGCCATATGACTGTGTCGCACTGACATGGTACTCTGGTTGATGGGAATGGTTCTGATGGAGAGAACCCTCCAAAACGGCACTGGGGTGTTTATTGAAATCTGTTACGTATCAACATTTGGAGGAATGATCAAGTGCTCCAGGCGCAGCGCTGCTTTGGCATGCTTTTTCTGAGCGTCGGCTCGCTTCGGTATCCGCCGTGTTTAAGCGGTACCAATCTACAGATCCTTGTGACCTTGACATCGTGAGACCACACTCACTAGATACTCTAAAACCAGAAGCTAAGCGCCTCGGTACTCCACACTGGATCCATACACGTCAAAATTGATATATAGTTGCAGAATCCAAGTGATGCTAAGCCGTATGGTGGCAGCACCCCAGAATGGTATGTTGAACTATGGTGAAATCCATGGGCATGTGGCACTGCTAGGCAAGGCGGCCAAACCTCTCTTTTTCCTCTGCTTGCAATGTGCTGAATGCAGCTGTTCTCCGTCTTGACATCCTTGCCTGCAAAGACAGGGATCGCTGGGAAAGAGCTGCAAAGGTGTTGTTAATATTTGCCCCATTGTTCCCGGATATGGTGCATACATACGCAATAAGCGTTTGCTTCTCTCCTAGCCGGCCGCTACTTCAATGCAACCCCAGCAAATGATAATTGCGCTGACCATTTCCAAATGATCAGAGAATCATGTGTGAGGAGAGCTTTGAAATGGGCAACTGTCAAATTGGCCCCACTCTAGGGCCACCATCATCAACATGATGATGCCTAGTATCAATGGCAATTGCATGTGGTTGTCAGCAATTTTCTGCATGTCCAGGATGCTGCAAGCACCTTAATTTAAAAACAATGATATACTTACGTACATTATAGTGTCACATACTGTAGTGTTTGGAAAATTGATAGTATCACTTGATTCAACAGCACTTTCTGATCCAAAATGGAGGGAATTTGATGGAATTTGCATCAACCTACGCACCTTCTCATGAGCTTGGATCTGTTGCAAGCGCCGTGGGCCAATCCCAGGCGTGGACATGAGCTTGTGCCCCTCTGCGACAGCGACCTCCAGCACAGCCTGCGTATCTGCACTCCTATCTCCATTCTTACGGAGGAATACGTTAGATAAGAATGAATAATACATTAATGATACATAAATTAATAATACAAGTTATCGAGGAAAAGCCGAAAACCCTAAGAAGCGCCACGAGCAGCAAATAGCAGCACGAACCACTGAACCACTCTTCAATTCAAGCACATCTTCATCACCTCCATGCTCCCGAAGCGGTCCAACAACTGTTTTGCCAGCACTGGACCGATGCCGGGTACTTCCATCAAGGACTCCCTTAGGTAGTCAAACACGATGAACCAAGAGACCATGGCACTGCAAGCGACTCTAAAGGCAAGAGACTCATCCAAATGATGTTGAAGTGTGCTTGAAGGAAGCCTTAGGAACTGAGTCAATCAAAAGTGCACATCAGCACACGTCCCAACACAATGAGCTGACTGGCTGAAAATCACATGGGAGATGGAAAAACCGAAAGCACTGTACCCACGAGAAGTGACATTTTAATAAGGCCTTGAAGGAAAAACTATTAGGCCCTTATTAAGCCCATATTTCAGGGAGAAACTTTCGGGTGGGTTGGTGGGTTAGTTTGTTGATTGGACAAGATCTTACAAACATCACAACCCTCCACTTTGGCAAAGGTGCAAGAGTGCAGGGCGGTCAAACAAGGTCACTGGATACGAGTTCGCCTTACTTGGACAGCAAACACATGTCAAAGGGATGACTGTTTCACTAGCTCAAGAAACCTCTTTGGCTCACACAAGCCTCTTTCTCCCTCCTTGGCCAACTTGTGAATACTGAATACTGTTGAACGTAGATCCAGAGTGGTATCAGAATGACAATTGGAATTGCTGCGCAGTCGTCCAACCATTTCCGAAATTGCCGTTCTCTGACATTTGCCATTACCCACCCAACCACAAGATGAAACGGAAACACGTCAGCGAAGCGCCTTCAAGACCCCAATCTGCAGCATCACTTGGGAAAGCAAAGACTCAGAGAAGCTGATGACTCTGCGCACCTGACATTGCTGAGGAGTATTTTGAAACCGAGTTTGTCAATTGACAAGTGGGAAGAATTGCCAGAATTTTTTCATCCCCTGCCTGGGGAAGTAGCTTGCCAGCCATCAATTGCACTGCGCTAGGGTCCAGCCAGCTAAAACCACCCTGCAAACATGATCAAACATGCCAGAAAACACGAGACGGGCTCAAACAGTTCTATGAAAAGTTTATTTCCAGCCACCCATGTCCAAACTGCCTTGCAGAACCACCATTTACGAGCACATAATGTCTACTGTGTGTCTAAGTTGTGCCAGTCCTTGATTTAATTTGTCCCAAATACGTTGACGTGGGACCACCCTGTTGGCTCTATAACATGCAAAAGGAAACAAGTACATGCAAAAAAGTATGGACCCAACATGACCCAACACAATGGAGGACAAACAACTTGTACAGAATTTGCCGGCTCGGTAGCTTTGCCTCAGCAGATTTCTTCCCAAGGCCCGCGATCGCCATGCGATGCTGAATAGATGCCTGAGGGGGCATGATGCTGACTATCAATGGAGGAGCAATATTGCAAGCAGCTAGCGGAAACCAAGATAACCAAAACAAAACCGTCATAAAGCTGCTAGATCAGCTGGTGATTTTGAGGCCCAAGTCAATCAACAGTTGTTTCACAATAGATATTGAGTATTGTTGAGTGTCAATAATCAATAACGTCAACGTGAGACTGAAAATTGCTGGGCAGAACGGAACTTGCCTCGGCCCTTTGCCAAATTTCAGCCTTTTCCTCCACAACTCGCTGCATCGTATCCAGTCTTCGCAGCAAAGACCTGTGCCCAAAATCATGCAAGTGGCCGGGTCTTAGAACAATTGTCTATTAAATTATTGTCTACAATTGTCTATAGTCTATGGCTGTCTATAGTTTAGTTCAAATATGTTCAGATTTGTATGCAGCTTTTACATGGCCAACAACTATCAACCAATTCCACGAAAATGCAAAACAATCACACAAATGCAACACACATCAACAAAATCATCAAGATCAACCAAACATGCTTTGGTTCTTGCGTACTGCGTAGCTCATCTGCAAGGTGCCAATTGAGAATCATGAGCCCGCCTCTTGAGATGACCCCTTGCCGGCGATTTTGCTTGAATCTGTCCCAATCCTCGCTGGACCACGCGAAGCACGTCTTCATCCTCAGTTTGTTGACATTTTGTCAACAACCAAGTGGACACAGGTTCATCTTTCCGCGGACGCGCGTCCAGGAAAACATCATTCAAAAGGAGCAGGTCCAACTCTGACACCTCGCGAGCACCACAAGTGAAGGCAGCTACTTGCAGAAGGCGCATGGCTTTCACTAAACGCCTGTCAGAGATTACTACGGGTTCTTTGGCGTGCTCGAGGAAAGCCCGAAGTGAAGCAACCATACGTAGCAAACGTGATGGAACAGCCACCGTCTTTGCCGCCTCACATGCTGCTGTGCAATCTGCACAATCAAAAACTGGATGGCAACCAGGCTGGTCAGTGGTACCTGTGGACTTTGTAGGGTCTGATGTTTCAAAGCTTCCGCTCCGTGTCAGTTCCTTTGTAAGGAAATCATGAAGGCCATCGTCTGAGACGCAGGAGACGTTCTTTCGCAGCAGGAATCTATCGTACAGCGCATCCATCGCTGTAGCTGGATCAGGTAGCTCGTTGGACGCACCAACCAAGCACCACAGAGGAATCTTGCATTTATCAGCGCCATTGTGAAAGACTCTCTCATTGAGAACTGACACCAAGGAGTTCAGAACGCCTGAGCTGGCCTTAAAGATTTCATCCAAAAATGCGACATCTGCATGTGGCAAGTAACCTTCCACTTTCCGGACCACATTGTCCTCTTGCAGTGCAAGTAGGGAGATGGGCCCAAGAATCTCCTCTGGTGTTGTGAATGGTGTCATCAGGTGTTCAAAGCTTCTGCCTTGACAAAGCGAAGCGAGTCGCCTTGCCAAGAGAGACTTTCCTGTTCCTGGAGGTCCTATCAATAAGACATGCTCACCAGCAATAGCTGCTAACAGCAACAGTTTGGCTTCTGCTCTCCGCTCAGTCAGCCCAGTAGTCAGGCTTCTCAATGCGCTAGCTAGGAGCTTTGGCCATGCACTCTGCCTGAATCGTGCCCTTCCTATTACATCCATGGCCCTCGTTCCAAGGACAGGCTCTTCCAAGTTAAAAACTCTGGAGCCCCTTGATGTCAGCCTCTGTACTTCAGCAATTGCTGACATTGTTTTGAATGGCAAATCATTGAGAACTGCCAGCCGAGCATCCTCAGTGGACAAAATTGCTAGGCACAGAACCCTATTCAGCCACCTCTTCAAAACACTTCCACCCTATTGTGAAACTTCGTCCTGATCAGGTCCAAAGTGGAAGCAAGGATCCACAACTCTCACTTGCAATGATTGCAAGATCCGCACCATGACCTCAAGGCTTTGCCCCAAATTGGTATTCTGCGTGGTACAGTCTGTCCACACCACAAGCATGCATTGCACACATGTCACACACAAACCACTTACAGTAGATGGAAAATGCCTAGTGATTCTGTGCTGTAAAGCTGATGCAAAGCCGATGTAGTAAGGTCCCTACACCTGAGTTCTTCCGGTAGCCATTCACACCATGCTCTGACAGAAGTGCAAGGGCCAAGTGCCGCGGTGTCAAGGCAAATGAATCAGGATGGCAAAGGATTTGGTTCCACTGCATTGCCTGCAGAGCTTTCCGAGGAGCGACAAACGCTTGCGGCACACGGCAACAGTGCATCTTCAACATGCATATAGATGTTGTATATAGATGTTGTATAACTATGCATAATTATGTATCTAGTTTTTGCATGATCGAAAAGGTTTGGCTTTTGTCATGTTCAATCCATATGCTATTATTTCACCCACCTCAGCCATAGCTTCTTGAAGACATTGGCCCATAGGCAGGTGATGCTTGGGTGACAACTTGCATGGGTGCGATCCGTAAAGCTCATCCACAACGTTCTTTCGAGCTCGTCGAAGTGCCAGCTCTGCCATGCACCTTGCCATTGGCACAGTCGCTTCACCAGAGCAGAGCTCTGAAGCAATGCTGCTGGAGAATAAACCCAACACCTGACATTCTGGAGAAATAACCCAAATCTCCGGGAAAATCGGGCTTTTCAGGGCTGAACACTGACTAGTCTTCGACGTTTGTGGCCCGTGGCTCCCTGATGACCTTGAAGCTCCTCCGCACAAAGGAACCTTTAAGTTAGCGTAGAAAACACATGTATATATAGATACACGTATGTATACATACGATACATATTCTAATTACTTTACAAATACACTACATCTTGTGTGTCAAGCATCACAAAGTATAAACTGCACATTATATACCAAGTAAAAAATGTAATTCATTGAATACATACGATGCATAAATATCCTGAAGCAAAATATACATAGTGCTTCTTCAATATATATATACCTTTTGTACTACATACAATATGGAAAGCATTGGAAAGCAATAATATGTCATAACCAAATAAAAAAGGATACAATTGAAACACATCTTATATATCCAAACAATCACTTCCAGTACATACAGCATTTATAATGCACGTATTATGCACAATAAAAGAAAATGCAGTACATACAACAGGTCTAAAAACGATACAACATGTCTTGCTCCATATATAATAAGAGTAAAGAAAACCGTAGTTTTCACAGTACTATGCATATATTTTCATAAAATACAAACTACGTAACAACAACACATGCACATTACATATATTGTATTTCCACTACATTTGTATTATGTAAAATAACAAACAAAATACACACATCAATCCAACACAATGAAATGTTTATTGCGCATAAATATATATATATATATATGTAGGGTTTGAAGTATTCTACATGTATATCACCTAAATAGATATATCTATATATATATATGTTAACGTATATCATGTATAAACAGTGCACATTGCAAAACGTACATTACTGTATATCACATCAATGTACATAAACCACAAACTACATAAATGGATGACGTCTATCAATATGGAGTCTGGAATGCAAAGCCCCCAGTTGCCATCCAATGCGGGCTGGTTGCTGTTGCTTCTTCAGAGATGCAAAAGTGGCCAAGAGCCGCAGCTTCTTTGTGAGCAATATCAAGAACATCCAACAGAGCGCTATTCACTCTCCAATGTCCAAGCTGAGTAGTTTCCAACTTTGGTGGCGCTGCCACGATCTTCGTTTCTCTTCCGTGCTGGGAATCATCGATTGCAGGTGCTTCAGGGATGTCGTCAAGATCAGAAAAACATGACAATAATGAAAGCGTTGGACCTGGCAGCCAAGAG
The DNA here is from genome assembly GCA_000507305.1 of Breviolum minutum Mf 1.05b.01. NCBI lineage: Eukaryota > Dinophyceae > Suessiales > Symbiodiniaceae > Breviolum > Breviolum minutum. Next base: position 21,259 of record DF242687.1, on the reverse strand, counting down.
CAGAACATTGCGGAACAGAATTCCAAAAAAAGTCGACTCATAAAAGCATGGTAGCAGAGCAGTTTGGACATCTTTAGCTGTGAATACTGGAGGTCAACACCGCCAACACCCACTAAACATACTGACTGCATGCTGCCCAGGTGCTAGCTGCCAGGCGTGCGCGGGTACTTGGCCTCTTTGACGTCAGCGTGTCAGATCTCCGGGATGCTCCCCTGAGAGGTAGCATCACATTGTTGGCTTCCAATACTAATGATCGAGCCCCTCATACTTGTAAAACCTGTCTTTTTACTTTCAGTCACACTCATGAGATATTTCACTGACATCTTTACTTTTGTATATATTATACATCTATGTCAATATCATTCTATATCTACAACATGCATGATTCATCAGTGAAAGGCGTTGGAAAGCCCAGGCCACTTGTTCTTGTCAACTACTGTACCCATTTGATGTTCAAGCTGTGGCAGTTGCCTCCACAAAGCACAGAAGGTCACGATTGCAACGCCGTGGGAGGAAGCAGGCGGCGCCCGGCGACGACAAGGCTTACGACCTTGTGCTCAAGTCGTGGGACGCACAACGGAATAACTGTGCTAACGCATCTCGATGCAAGAAATATCAGGGACTCTTTTAGGAGAGTCGTGGTATGTCACGATGTCAGCATATGTCAGCATGTTCTTCTCATTCGCCAACGCACACACAAGCACACAGAACTTTTTCCTGATTTCGAGCGAGTGCACCTGATGCTTGCAAATCTGCATGGCGAATTTGGCTTGGACCGCATTGCGCCTAATGCTGGCGCAAAGAAGTGTGAAAGCTTGGAATATTTCAATGCTTTGGCATCTCCAAACATAAAATTTATTCTCCGCAAACCCTTTGACATCGCAGCGGTGAGGATTGCTATGTGAACAACGAAATTGCAACAATTAGCGAAAGCTCGCCTGCCCAAATCTGCTGATCCTCCCAAGCTCCAAGCTGGCTTGCATCTTTGAATAATCCTTGCATGTCAACAAACAATTGATGCAAATGGTGAGACCCCTCTTGAGCAAGGTGTGAACAAACCTAGTCTCCAAGGACAACGTCAACCCGATGATACGATAGCAGCCGTACAGTGTCGGCTTGCATTTAGTCATTTAGTCTGCTTATATTTTTGCCTGTCAGTGATATCAACCAAGGCCAGGGAAACACATTTGAATTACAATCCAATCTGAGCTACCACTTGGGTCGCTTGAGGTGAGGTCCGGTGAGGTCTCTGTTGTAATTGCCCACTTGCACCAACTTCATATCTGTATATATACGAGTAATAATATATTCATCAGATATTCATTAGACAAATACTTCACATGATGAACCTGATGCAGTAAACAAACAATGACCAAGGCTTTCCCCTGCTACATAGCCGGGTGGAGATACATTATTGGGAGTATCTGGCCAAGTAAAATTTGGACTCAATCTGAAGCAGGTGCCTTAACAATCCTAAAATGAACGCATCCAATCAAGCGTCATAAAAGTATATAGGAAGGCTCAAGGAACTTCGGAATTTGAAAGCCTGTGGCACACTTTGGTACCTAGAGATGGCGACTGCAATCCAAAGCAAATGGGAAATGACGTGACACTAGCAGACTGCAGTAAGCCACTGCAATGCATTGGATGACCATGGATCGCCAAATCTACCATCCGCTAGATTGATACGCGTGCCTGTGTGATTATGCTTCTGATTCTAGCATTCAAAAACGGTCAGGTGAACCTGTCTTTGTTCTTCTTTGTTCATTATTCCATGTTCGTGATGTTCCTGATCAATGATTATTCCAGCAGCGGCGCGGCGAGAGAATAGGTGTCAGGTTGGAAACTCATGACTAAAGGTGGCTCCTTTGTGAGATGCGTTCGACTGACAGCTTCACATCCCTTCTTGCCCGAAGCTCTTTGAATCAGGACAATCATAGGCAGGGCTGTGATTTAGAGAGGATCTCAGATTACCAAGCCATGGTGTTCGGTCACAACAGCTTCATCCATGTTCGTGGAAATAACATGCTGGGATTCGGATCCTTTCCGCTCACTGCCACGGGTTCATTGACCCTGCAAGTTCAACAGCTACATCATCAGGCTATACGGCTATACGGCTATACGGTATTGAAATGCTACCATCTCATTGAATCGGGACGTCACATAGTTGCCAACAATACTGCTCCTGCCGTCTTCTGCAGGAATTGCTCAAAAAGTGCGAAGCCCCTGGCAGCAACCACTCAAACTTCTGGCATTTGGGAGCATTGGGTGTAAATACGTAGAAACTACCATTGCAAGGAACCATAAGGAACCCACAACAATCATCAATGAATCATCAGCAATCTAAACAAACCAAGGAGGAAATCCCGGCCTCTTTGGCTGCGTTGATGGGACCATGTGGCCAGCCTCGGTGGTGGCATACTAGGGCCCATGTAGATCCTTGTGCCTGTCATTGATCACCAGTGACCAATGAATTTGATTGCTAACACTTAGAGTTGTGTTGGGCATCATGGACTTTGGCTTGAGCCTTCAGCTCTGTCTGGGAGTTTTTTTTAGCTTTTCCATTTTCAACTATGCGTAATAACTTCATCCTTTATCTAGCCTCATTTCAGTACCTCTCTCTCAAATGCCGCAATGCTCACTAGTTCTCCCGAAATACCACAAATCTGTGCCAGGACTCATCTAGGGTGCCGCCCAGCAGCTCCATGAACCGTCACAAAAGCAAACTTTCCGTTGGGCACATTGAACTCCGTGTAATAGCCAGCAATTTGCTCATCAACCTGTCAGGAGCTCTAAACGTCCATGGCATCCGACATTTAGCGAAGGATCTTGCGCCATGCGTGCTAAAAGCTAGTGCACGTAAGGCCAAGAATCTTGGAGGCAAAGCACAGGCAAGTGAGGAATAGGCGATCAAGGACTTGCTTGGGAAGGCAATGGAAGGCGCAAAGGAACAGGGACAAGGAAAGAGAGGGCTGAGTCAAAGAGAGAAAGAAAAGGAGGCAGCCTTGGCAAGGGAAATGCTGGATCTGAGCTCAAACTGTCACACCCAAAATGGCACCCAGCACACTTCCACCAATCATTTGCCATAGTACATTTGGAAAAATTCAACGCCCACGACGCCATCCAATGAAATTCCGTGACTTTGAATGCAGGAGTAGGGGATCTACACAAAACATCACAAAACAGCTTAATTACCAAATTACTCCAATGTCTGTCAGCTATGACGCGTGAAGCACTAAGGAAAGCCATTGGTACGAGTACAACGCATCAATTCACCCGGCTGCCTTCCAGGCTTTCCAGTTCATAGCTTCATTCGGAGTGTAACCTCAACTTTGCAGCCGCAGTTCCCTTCTTCTAGCGATTCGACCTACAAGATTTACACTCTGATTTCGCGTCCAATGCCAAGTTTGTTTGTTACTTAGTGGACAAGTACATTGGAGTATCACCCTGATGGCTGTTAAGACAAAGCTCCAAGCCCCCAAATGAATTGCTGCGAACCCAGTGTGGCACAAATGCTGTCATCATCGCCAGAGAAAATCATCATATTCAAAGCAGACTCATGCCTTGGTGGAATTGGCGTTTTTTTTTTCAACAAACCAAACTGAGTGCTTGATTTATATGATAAACTGGGTAACCATGTGCCAACTGTTGAGCCATTGCCAGCCCATGGGAATGTCAATAGATTACAGTAAAAAAAAAACAAAACAGACACACACACACAGAAATAGAGGTAAAATGAGCCAAGCTTCTCAATCAAGAATTTCCAGATTGGCATCATAGGTGCGTGCGTGTCTTGAGCATCCCAAAGGAAATTTATTTGGCCGCTACACAATTGCCACGTATAATATCGGGCATGAATTGCCGCCTTTACGTCAGGCCTGTTCAAGTAGTTCGTCGCCAGGTCTTCTGAGCAGGGCCTGGGGCTGAGATCCTACGATTCATCTGACGAAGATGGCAACTGATTAACAGGAGTCCACTTTGCTACCCAAGAAAAGCAACCCGTGGAAAAGTTTCAACAACAAAAACAACCAAAGAAACAAAGGAACCAACTAAAAACAAACATATGAAATATCATGAAACATCCAGCATCATCAACATCTATGCAATTGCCGGGATGCTGGTAGACTTCTTGAGTTTTGTTTGTGGCGCGGGCAATCATGTCGAGGATTGCTAGTCGCTCATGTTGCCCTGCGGCTTCCCCGCCAATGCCTTGCCCCAAGGTGTGAAGGGGATCTCATTGACATCACATAACATTGCGTTACTTGGGCACCATCACTCGGCCCCCCTAAAGGTTGGTCTATTAATGTCTTATGTCCTGATCAAAGAGCAAAGCATGACTTCATGCCGCTTAATGCCCACTTAGTGTGTAGCTTTGAGAACTACCGTCAATGCATGGAACACTCCGGAACCAGGCTTGATGGAGCAGTTTGCACGAACTTCTGCCAAGTTGCAGTTGGGGAAGTCAAGCGCATAAGGGTCCAAGCCGTAAAGGATTTGATGCATTCTAGAGGTAATTTCATAGCACGCCTCTGGTTCGGGATCTGCCATTGCACAACCGGTTTGAATATACTCATCCCACAAGGTCTTCGGAAGCAACTGGTGACCCCAAGCTGTACCAAAAAACCCGTAATCCCGATATGGCATGTAAGTCAAAGGGTTGCCCACCATCACTCCTTTGAATGATGGAGCTCCACCTGGCCAAAGAAGTTTTGAACGTGCATCAAAGGTCATCAAAAGCATGCAGTATGGGCATCACTCTGAAGCGCCAAACTGACCCTCTCAGTTTCATGTTTTGTGGAGCTATAAGAGTGTTCAGCATTGGGACCGGAAGCATGCAGCACGAGAAGTGTTGTGGTGTCCCTGCAATGCAATAATAATGATAGACAATGATAGACATCTAGAAACACATCATCTGTCTACCAAACTTGAAACTTACAACCAAAAAACCAAACCATGATTCCTTCCGTCCACAGGCTACTTCCACTTCCAGCCTTCTTCAACCAACCTTTTTGCCAAAGTTGGAAGGTAATGTCCGCCATAGGATTCACCACTAATGTAGAAATCTAGGACCTTCAAGGCTGGAAAGCGCTCGTAGAATTTCATGATGAATTGACGATTATCATTTGAAGCTTGGGAGTCGCTGTAGGCGATGTTGTGGCCAGCATGCGAGAAACCCACACCTGCAGGCTGCTCGATGAATACCATGTTAGCAAGTTTGTTCCAAGCATAGGTACTGTGAACCAAACCTGTTCCATCATAGCCCACACGGAATGGGCCATTTTCTGTGAGGAAACCAGCCAGGCCACTACAACCTGGCCCTCCATTGGTCCATAAGACAAACGGACATTCACTGGGATCTGGCTTCTGGCATTCCACAAACCAATAGAAGATCTCACGAGTTTTTGGTGGTTCACCTACGCCATGGAGGTGAGAAATCCGTGGGATGTTCCAATCAATAGTTCCAATGACTCTCGGCTATGCCACAAGGACTAGACTAAAGCTGACATGACAGCAAGCAAACAAAAAAAACAAATTCTCCGCAAATCCTTCTGAGCACTACTGAACATCTACTGAACTATGCTATATGAGACGGAGTTGCCCAGTGGTGTGATGTCAATGTATCCGGAGAACATTCGAAAGTGCACTCCGTCCGGAATTCCAGGCAAAGCATGGATTTCGTCCTCCAGATTGGAAACTTCCACGTGAGCGGAAATTTTCACTCCCCCTCCAATGTCTACGGTAGCTAATGTAGCTAAGTACACACAAACACAACATCACGACAAATCATGTGAGAATCTTGAGATGAGACGTTCTTGTACAAGTAGCCACTCCCAGGTCCTGCAATGCTTCTTGCGTATAATTGAATGCGGCGGAGAGAGTAATGCATGAGAGCAGCGCAAAGATCTGCACCATTCTGGCCAATTCTGGCTTGTTGAAACCTACAAAGCTATGTCTATACGTGATCCTGGAATCCTTGAACCTAAATGCCTGCACCAAAAGCAAGGGAAAACAAATCGACAGGAGATGAGTTGTCCTTACAGGAACTTTCACACTTGTGCCGAAGCATAGGTTGGGGAGAAAACTTCAGTCAAGCAGGAACAAACATACTCAAACATTTGCTGTGTTCAACATTGTTCAACTGTGGCCCATGCTTCTTCCGTTTCTGACATGGGGCATATTGGCCTGTCAGAACGGGCAATGCTGCCACCTTGTAGACCTGCACGCCTTCACACCAATCTGCCAATGTTTCTGTTGACGGGGCCTCACGAAACACTGTTTGCCACAGACCTCCACGCAAATTGACGCTGCTTCAGAAGCTACACATCAAAGAACAATCGAAGAATAGTCTTTTAACTCGAAACAAGTGGCCCCAAGTCTTGAATGGATCTGAATTGAATCTGCTTGAAGCTGTAAGTAACGTATCATATCGCAAAGCGAACAAATGAATACACAATCAAATCTCGAAAAAGGATCCTGGATGAAACACCTATGGCCTACACGGCCTACACTAGGTGTACTGTTGTCCCCCTAGAAGTGGAAAGTGAAGGTCAATCAGGGACTGCTACAAGAAATGAATGAACGTGATATTTGATTGTTAGTGGAACAGGGGCAAGGCCCTACATAGAGAGCCATATTGTTTCCCAAACCACACAATTTGCATCTTCGGGTCGCTCCTTGAGCTCGCTATGCTGGGCGAACCTCGCATCTTTACTTCAACGATGTCACCTACGTACGGTACCAAGTACCTATAGATCCTATAGTACCCATAAACCCAGCAATAAGGATAAAATCAGCAATAAGGATATGGTCCATTTGTTGCTATACTCTTTTGGCTTTCTTTTGGCATGAAAAAGGACAATATGGACAACCGCAACGAGAAGCACAAAACCATATATCCTCAATATCATGGCAGTAGCACCTATACTTGTAAGAAAATTGCCAAGGAGAATGGAGTGGGTGCGGTGTACAGTACCAGGTGAGAGGATTCTTGAACTCAAGCTGCAAAACATCATGCTCAATAGATCTGAATAGCGCATGTATGGACTTGCTACGAATTACTACCGTATCTGCTGTTAAATTCCAGCGTCTTTCGCATTGACCAAACCCCTTGCAAGTAGCCAGAGCCGAATCTTTGAGCACAACATAGCACAACACCTCCTGACAAACAATGCGTTTCGATTTTCTCCAAGAGCACCAACCCTGCTACCCATGTCAACCTTTGGGATGTGAAGCAGTGAAACCCATCTTGAAATGCATGAAGCTGATGAACATCTGATCAGAAGATTGATCCAAGCTGACTCGAAATTGTCCAGATTGTACACACGGCTGCTATCCACACAAAAAACCTCACAAAAGTCCGCATACACCCACCATGGTGCATCTTCAAGTTTGCCTTCTGAGGGCCTGCACCAATCGCCGCATGTGAGCCTTCGGTTGGTCTACCAATGCCAAATTGCTTGGCGATCGTGACCATGTGAAAGGCGGCACAGGCCAGGAGCATCGCACTCGTTGATATCGTTCATGAAGATGGGTCTTGCATGGTCTTGCCTCCTTTCAGTCCCACCGTTTCGATCCGTCTCGCCTGAGCCACGGCCACGGCGGCTCAATACCGACGCATACCCTCAGTGCTGAGATACCCAGTGGGATCTCCAAATTTGGTGAAAAAAGTTTGCATAACTGTCATGCCTGCCTGGGCTGTTTGGGTGGAAGTGGTTGTATGGCTCTCGGTCGCATTCGTATCAACCTCTGAACTGAACTGCTCCAGCCACATTTGGAACACTTTGGGATCTCTACCTTCCGCAAACTCTACTGCATGTATGGAAAAATTGCCACCTTCAGTACCAGGCAGTGTGGATCCCAACCATTCAATATCTTGACACGCCTTACTTTCACCCTGCCTTCGGATCAATTCCTGAAAAGTATTCGGAATTACTACCATCCAGCGAACCCGACCAGGGAAGTGCAAAAGTGCTGCTCGCAGTTCTGCGCGAAATGATGCTTGCAAGTGACAGCCATCTGCAATGATGCTTACAGATCGTGCAGCTGCACGTTGCAAAAGTTGAGGCAGCACTGGAGCCCAATTCTGTTTGCCAGCCTCCCTTCCTAGATTGCCAGGACTTTGCCAAGAGACTTCTGGGCTTTGGGTTTTTGTTAAAGACGCTTCTTCGGACTCTTCCGTGGGCCGAGTCGGTTGTCTTCCCATGTTGCTGACACTGTCAAATCCGGGACTCTGCTCCATATCCTCAGAGCTATCTGCATCTGCGAAGAATGAAAAAGCTTCCATGATGCTCTCAGCTAGTGCTTGGCGGCCTTCATCGCCAAGGTGAGCAACCTCAGCCATCTCAACGCCCTTGTCGTCAACTTTTGGTGATGGACTTTCGAAGAAATTCATTCTGTGATGCAGCCACTCCGCTCCAAGGACTTGGATATATCCTCCCTTTGCAACTTCGGCTCTCGCAAATTCTGCAGCCCATGTTGACTTTCCAGATCCAGGTGGTCCAGCTAAAACGATCGCTTCGATTGATTTGGATGCTTGTGCTTCATTTGGAGGTGGAGAAGTGTCAAGTAATTCAACTTCAACACCACACTGAAGTGCCACAAAAAAATGATATGCAGTCTCCCTGAGACGATTTGATACGCGGCTTCCACGTCCAGCAGCATCTCGTCTCACTGGAAGTGGTTTGGCCTGTCCTGTTTCGCCACCTCTCCGAAATTGCAATCGCCCAAGGCCAAAATCCGCAACAATGTCAATTAAATCACCCTCTTGCAGGGGCTTCTGAAACAGTGGCGCTCGTAGCAACTTTGGTGAAAGGTTTGAAGAAAAAACATGTTCACCTGTGTCAGCCAAAAGTACCAAAACTGGTTGGTCAAAAACATCTTTGCTTGGACCTGGCATTGGCTGACAAATCGGCCATTGCACAAGCACTCCAAATAACAAATTTGGTGAAATGGAATCCTTGGAACTTTTGGGCAGTCGCAAAAGCTTCAATTGCCAAATCTGTCTGCCCTGAAAGGCTGCGCGTGACCCACGTGCCAAGCCCCAGGCCCCAGGGAGGGATGAATCTCTTCGTAGGATGATGCCTCCCTTGAGCATTTCTTCACCATCTACGATCAAATCGCTGCGCACCCAATCAATCGGTAAGGGACTGTGTGTACGTTTTTCTGTTTGATGTGCTGTGACAGCATGGACGCTTTGCACTTCATCGTCTTCTGTGTCTTCCTCCTCCATTTCTTCTTCAGCCCCTATATTTTCCAAAGAAAAACCCATAAAGTCACTGGCTGGTTCCACAGCCGCCACAGCAGTTTTTTGCCGCTTTTGCAATGACATGGCGCGTGCTGTCAACACAAAACACCGTTGGAACTATGGAATGAGTGTTTGAATGCTGAGGCGGCACCCAGGGGGTGCCAAAAGTACAAGACGTGTCAGGCCTTGTGCTGGAGGACTTTGTAATATTTCAAATCAATTCCTTTTCGCTGCTGCGCTTATCTGCGCTTCTTGTCATGTCCTTATGCCTTATGCCCCGCCACTGGTTGTATGAACATGTTTGATATCAGCTGTTCATCACCCTCGACTAAACCGTTGCGAAACCATCTTGAAATCATCAATCTTTTTGGCACAAACTGGAATGAGAAAAGAACAGCAATGCGGCATACGTTCGGGAACCCGTTCTATCATCATCAAGTTCAATCGTGGGACCGCAATGATTCTTTTCTAAACACATGACATACTGTAACTATGATTCACGTCAGTCTGAAATCGCTACAAAAAAACCAACGAATCATACATGCCGTCTGGTTTTATCGGTTTCCTTTGAACCATGAGACCTTTTTCATCCTTTTTCTGATGTTACAAAAATATGAATGGAATATCCCTGAGTTTTTGCATGGCATGGCCCAGGTCGCAATGATTGTGCGTCAATCATATGTCACTTCTGTCACTTCTCAGAACAATGACTTTTCAATTCAAAAACACCTCAGTCAAACTGTACCAACCAAAATGTCAACCATCAGTATCTGTGCAATATAACTATAACTTAACAATAATGTAATAATCAATGCAGGTAAAGAAGCAAACATAATCATATTTTTCTTACACACACACACACACACCCCTAAAAACATGCAGCAATCACTGTGCCACAAAAAGGAAAACAAAGCGGAATGTGAAAACATTTCAAGGCTCAGAATGAAACAAACTAACCAAATCATGCCACATACTGAGCAATAACATGCAATACCATCATAACATGTGGGATGAACTTGTCCAGCCCCTGGCCCTTACTGAGTGACGCGGGCTGGCGGCATCCTGTTGGCGCGATATGTTGTGGAGCAGCCTTGGGAGACATCAGGCGTCCCGACGAATTCATTCAACCAACCATGATGTCGACCCATATGTTCACGGTAAAGAAATTGATGGCATAATCAAACATTTTCAAACAACACCCCAAGGACATTAAAGCACAAGAGAGTCACTGGACAACAAACATTTTTTTTTACAACATCTCCTGCCCTGCTCTGGTTTTGTGTATCCAACTCACGTCGAAATTGCAAACAAGCAACTGTTGCTCTTCACCAACTTCTTCCGACTCTTGTTGCGCTCCGTCAGTTTCCTGCAACGTAGGTATGGGCCAGCATGTGGGATCGTCATTTTGTACTGACTAAATCTGGCCCAACAAGTTCCGAGTTTTGTTGAACAAATTGAAGCATATGCGGCCACATGAAGAATCTTGTCATGCAAGATTTCACACCAAGGTTTCAACTACTTTACTACTCAAACATGTATTCACCCTTAATCTTTTTTATATTTTCAAATTCCGGGTCGCAGCGAAACATGTTCCGCAGTAGTTTGGGCAACGTTATTGTGTCTGACAGTGGAAATAAACAAGCCGATGCTTGAGAGTTTGGACGACTCAGATTGTTTGGGCCTTGTGCCGCCTTTTACTTTTACATTTCAAGAATTGGGCACAGTGCTGAGGAATTTACATTATGGTAAGGCAGCAAATGGAGATGGCATGGTCGCGGTCATGTTAAGGTACAGCAACATGCCTATGCAAAAATGTTAGTTGGATATTTACATTTTGATGCTTGGAAGTGGGTCTTTCGAAACGTCGCGGCAACAGACAGTGTTCACAATGTTGCCGAAACCATCCGAAACCTTTGATAGCTGTTAACCACACAAAAGAAAGTTCATTGCAATGGCAAAGGCTACATATGATTTTTTTCCGACAGCTTTCCAACAGATTGCGGGCGGTGACGAGTGAACAATACTGGCATAGATGATGCTGTGGTTTTGGACTGCCTGTCTCCTGGGCATGGAGTGCTCCAATATGGATTGCAATTTTGGACTTGACGAAGGCGTTTGGCCGCATCATGTACCGCCCGCTTTTCGACGCAATATTGCAACTAGGCGTCCCACGTTGCTATTGCACTTTGTTGTGGAAAGTTCGCAATGGACATGCTGGCTCGATTCATTGGAGTGAAAGGTTCAAAATTAAACGTGGGGCGTCCGGTAATCGAACCGAATCGCACTTCAAACAACATTGGAAATTTAGCAAACTACATTGCCAACGTTTCAAACGGCCTTCGGCTGAAACCTGCCCTAGCGTGGGTCGAAAAATTTGGGAAAATGAAGGGCACTAGCAATGCACAGAAATCTTTGGCTCACACATATGGACTTCTGTATTCAATTTTCGACGCCGAAGTACTGGGTGTTGAATGTTATTTCCGTGCGCCCTATAGGGGCTGCCTTCGGGCACGCGACTCGATTCCCTTCGGCGCAAGATTGGCACATGCTATGCGAAAATGGAAAGCCAAATTGTTTCATCATGGGGTGCAGCTTGGTCATGGTAGCCGGTTGACCAACATTCATCAACATTCCATACGCTGATGGTCAATGTCGTTTGCCACATCTTCAGATATATGTGGCAAGTTTGAAAATTTGATTGCGGAATTTGCAGACTTGAGGTTGCAAGAGAACTCGGGGAAACAAAAAAAATGATTCGACAGCGTCTCCGCTGGAGACTCCTCAATTTTTTGATGTATATGGAAAAAGAAGACAGGTATGTGGAAAAATAAGACAGGTTATTCATGCTGAATAAGTGCACAAACATTTGGGCCGGAACTAAAGCGGCAATTTTCTAGTCAGGATAAATTTGGAACTTGCTCATCGTTTGCAGGTTGCTTGGCACAAATTGCTGCGTGGTCAATGGTCAATGCCTGCGTGCCACATGGTGAAAACACAACTATGATGTATATTATGTACACTGCACATATTGGAGCAAATGAATCACGAACTGGCGATTGCAAACATTTTACTGCCACTGAAAGGTGGGGAGGACAGCGGCAGAACTGTACATAAAATCGCTCAGAGCTCAACCACGAAGAAACTTCACTTGCAACATGCCAAATTTTTTTCCAAGAATCCAACGGAAAACTTGTAAAATTTTCATTCCAACTTGTTGATGGACGGCGACGTTTCCTCCCAGGCACCGGTAGTGCTGTTGCTAAGGGTTGCGGACAGCGCTGATTGCGAAAAAAAAATCGGATGGATGGGATTGCCATTTTTTTTTCCTTCTCCTTATGGGCGGGCTGGGTCACGGCTGGTGGGCGGAGGTTGGGGGGGTTCTTCCGGTTGGCACGGGAAGGTGTCGCAAATGCTTTGGAAGCGCAAATGTGACCACAGGAAATCACAGGTTGAATCTACCGGCTTTACTGTTATGTCACATGATGTGGGGTAAAATTTTCCGGGCATACGAGAAGTGCTGAAACAAAGTAGTGTGCGTCATCGCTCCAGCGCTTGCCACCGCAATGCCATGTTTCAACTATTTTTTTTCTTTCGCCTTTGCTCATCCGAGTCAGAGGCTACGGTTTGGTAAGGGACATTGGGGGACAAAATCTCAAACCAAAATTGAATGCTTACGATGGGAAAATCCATCACGACGACAACATTGAACTTTGTTTGTTGTTCAAGCTGAAAACCTTTACGAAGCATAGCGGCAAGGGGTCACGGTCCGTGGGTGGACTTGTCCTTCAACCCGGTGTTTCTAACAAAATATTACAAAATTAATCGAAATATCTGCATCAACCAACGTTTGTGCCCAATGAATATGGTTTTGGGAGGCTAAGCCCCTCATATTGCGGAGGTAACTGGCAAAGGGAATCGGGAAGAAAAGAAATTGTCGTGGAACGCCCACGTTGTTGACACATTGTGAATGGTCAATCCCTGGCTTGCGACACGCAAGTCAAGTCAAGTCAGGCCTGCACGCCAAATTGGCGAGCCCTTTTCGGGCGCAGGCGCAAAAGGCATCTACTCTACATGATATCTTGTTCAAAATAAAATCCGTCTGTTCTATGTACAGCAAAATCAAAGAATTTGTGTCGTCGAGGATCGGGGAAACGGCCACCCGCCGCAATTGATACATCCGGGATGATCATTCGCAATAGCTGTATGGTGCACCGTCCAACATGCATTGCGTTCATTTGCACATACGCATTTTGATGTTTCAATTGTTTCTGGGTGCTTTTACTCTTACATGTGTTCAGCACGAAGCATTATGGGCGCACATGGCGTGCCTGTGTGAATTGTGCAATTTGTTGATTTAAAGAAGAGTGAGTGAGTNCGCCAATATTTAAAGAAGAGACAAGGTAATATTTTCACTGACACCGCGCAACAGTTCGCAGCGCGCAGAACATGAGGCAGCAGCCGCTTCCACGGGTCAACACTCGTTTATGTATGCCACATCGGGCACCGTGTTAGCCTGTTTCAGGCACAGGGTTGGAGGGGACAAACTTAATTCATAGGGCGAGAAAATGTTGCAGCATCGATCGGCACGGGAGGTGGGCAGCCCTTCGAGCGACAAAAACTTGTGATCATACTATCCCAACAACCGTTTGGGCGGCCATTGCGTCTATGCCCCTCTGGTTGCCCAGCCGTAACCCCTGTGTGCCATGTCAATGGTCAATGGTCAATGGTCAACCCTGTGTGCCCCATTGGGCAGCCTGTTTCAGGCACAGGGGAAATGTGAAACAATTTCATATATACATTGCCGTTTGCAGAAATTTAAAAAGTCAGGGAGCATTGACGACCATAAATCCTGATCCATGGCAGCTACTTCCCATGAAGCTAGGCCCTTCAGGCGGCAAAAATTTCCAAGGATGCTGTCCCAAGAATTTTTCGGGCGTCCAACCCGTCTCCGCCCACAAGGGTTCCAATGCAAAACCCGCTTGAGCCACCGGTGGTCTGGCAGCAATGCAAAATAATGGGCCAAATTCCAATGGTGTTGTAAGCACATTTTTTTTTTTTTTGCTCCCCCCTTTTTGCACTCCGCATGAGTCGAGTCGCGCCCCTCTAGATCCCTTTAGGATCGGAGGGGGAGCCGGCTAGGCTCTTCCGAGTCCGCAAGCTGGAGCACGGCGCTCAGCTGCGGTCCTTCATCACCGAAGGGTTGGGCTGGGCTGCGCCAAGCATTGCCGAGCAGGGTTGACGCAACCGCTGTCTGTTGGGCGCAACTGAGCATGCCCCACCACCTGCGCTTCCAGCCAGCCCGGCTGGCGTGGCGAAGCGCCGGGGGGGCACGCGGCGCCCGAACACGCAGGAGGTCACGGATGAGTTCCCCACATTCGGCCGCCCAGCGCCCGCCAACCTCACATGCCAACACTTTTCGGACCAAGGTTTGCATTTCAATTGTCCCATGAAGTTTTGAATGCGTCCATTCCACTGGTGTAGGATTTCGTGCCACGGTTGTGTCCAATCTACATTGCGAGGTGGCCCCACCTCTGATCGAAACAAGCCGTTGTAAAACATCAAAACGATGTAAATCCTGTTTGTAAATAATTCTATGTCCTGCTGCGTAACAAGCAACAGGTGATATGACACAGTCAAAGTATTCCAGTCTCTTTGAAATGGCAATCCGACTGTCGCAAAGTATCCACCTATTTGCGTTGAAAACTCTTGATGCTGATTGCAGTCGGTGGTCAACATCCCAAGTAGTGGATTTCTCCAACGTAGTTGTCAGCATGCAGCCAAGCCATTTATAGCTTGATTCCTGGTCAACAATAGATATGGTCAATCCGTTGGGTGTTTGCAATGTTGCAGGTGGCTGGGCTTGTGATCTAAAATTCTTGTTTTTTCTGCATTCAACTGAAAGCCCACTGTCGCCAAATTTTTCACAAGTTTGTCCAACAATGTACCTACGACCTGGTAACTTGTTCCAAAAATTAATATGTCATCTGCAAACCTGAAATCCAACAGAGCCGGTCCACCATCGCGTAAGTCCAACCCCAAATCATCAACAGAATGATCCACTGCAAACATCATCTGCAAGGACTTGTCCTTCTTGGTTCCGGTATAAATTTTGGAGAATCCAAATCATATGGTTTGAAAGACCTTGTTGGGACAGAGCACGCCACAATGCTGGCCAATGTGCTCGGTCGAATGCTTTGGACAAATCGAGGCTAATAATCCAAATTGGAACACTGGCGCGCAATAATTTGCCAAACACCAGTTGCGTTGTCACTAAATGTTCCTCAACACGTCCGCCACTTTGAAAACCATGCTGGGTGGATTCCAACTGTGCCTCTGTCCGTCCTAAAATCATGTACGCGAAAACTTTGTAGAATAATCGAATGTTTGCAATGGGCCGATAATCTGAAGGAACTTTTGAACGACTGTTTTTGGGCAGCATTTTGAAGGGTGTTTTGTGCCACTCACGTTGTACATCCCCACCCGTCATCAAATCATTGAAACTGTCCACTAATTTCGCAATAAAAAAGTCTGGGGCATGCTTCAACAATTCTGTGTGCCAGGTCAGGACCCGCAATCGTTAACTTCTGCAGAATTGAATGAACCCTTCGGTGATATGGAGCCAAAGTCCGTATCTTGCCCCAGTGTTTGCAAGTCCTCCACTTGAAAAAATCGGTGTCATGTAGCATCAATCCGTCGCCCCACACCTTTCTACCTGCAGTACCATTGAAGTCTGGATTCCCACGCAGAACGCAGGCGGCCAATTCGATATGTTCCAGGTGGCCACCATCGTAACCCAACCGTTTTGCGATACTGTGGCAATATGTGGCGCTAGCTTCCAAATAGGTCCGACAAAAATGCGCGACCATGGTTTGATGAGCATGCTGACCCGAATGTTTCATTGATGGATCACTGCGTGCCATTCGAATGTGAAATTTTTGAATTGAGGAATTGGCAGCTGTCGGTTTAAGTTTCAACACTTCGAAGACCAAAATCTTCATAACTGAAAGTTTGAAAAAACCAATGTTCCTTGCTATTGGTGGTGATAGGATTGAAGTGTTGCATGGAGAGCAAAATCATAAATATTTGGGTAAAAAATTGTCGGGAGACTATCGGAACAGGGCCATGGTGGATATACAACATCGGAGTCAGATCGCTTGGAAGAAATTGAACGAGCACAGGAGCACACTTCTGAACCGGCATGTGTCTTTGAGACTGCGTTTGAAACTTTTTGATTCCGTCATCACTCCCACAATTGTATTTGGCCTTATGACCTGTCCTTTGACTTCGAATCAACTTCAGAAACTAGAAGTGGTGAGAAACCGTATGCGTCGTTCAATTGTTGGATGGGCACCCCTGGTGGACAATGATTGGCATGCATTGATGCAAAAAATGAACACAAAATTGGAAAATGCACAGCAAATATTCAACGTTAGACCATGGACTGAGAGATTGTTGGTTGGAAGATTTCGTTTTGCAGCGAAAATTGCATCTGCAGTGAATTCTTGGGCCTCTATTACGAGTGACTGGTATCCCTACCAGATGTGGAAGATTAATTATTGTGTAGAACCTCGCAAACGAATTGGTCGCCCAGCAAAGCGCTGGGATGATCAAATTGAATCTTTTGCACAGGAAATTTTCCATTCATCATGGTTTCAGGCGGCCAAATATGAGAGATGAAGCTCTCATGAGAAGGCTTTTGTAAAGTGGTGCTTGGAATGCTGATGTTTGGTTGTAGTAGTTTCCCATGTCCCTCGCGGACCGTAGCTTTGACTCGGACGGGACTTGTGTGTGTCTGTGGAGGGCCGACAATTGATCTGCACAACTTGCGGAATTTACTATCGAAACGCTCCAAATGTCGATGGTAGATAGTGCGATGTCCGCCAGCGGGGCATGCTATTGATGACACTACACATTCAAATTGTCGTAAAACACTTTGCAATCGAAACATTTCCGTTTTGCTGTTTCCAACGAAGACTTCCAAGTATGTGTCAAAACTATGTCAAAACAGCAATGTATAGGCACTTGCACAAGATATCAATAAATGTGACGGTATGTGTTTCTGTACATGTGAAGGGACAAATAAAACATGTAAATGTCTCCCTGGAGCTTCCAACGACTAGAAATTGTGTTTTGGTGTTTGCCTAGTTTTGGACGCAAATGCCCGCAAATCAGGAAACTCAGAAAAACGAACGCAAAAACCCAAAATGCCCACAAAAACCTAGCAAACACCCGCAAAAACACGCAAGAAACACCAAACAAAAAATAAAATGCCCAAAACGCTCAAAAAACCAAAACGCCTATCTTTTTTGGGAGTTGGAAGCTCCAGGCTCAGGTCTGTTCAAATGTATTCACACATGAGTTAACGTATTTGTAAATGAACATGTGAATATCAAATTCATAAAAGTATTTGTACTTGCGGCAGGTATTTGTAAAGTCTATTTCTACATGTGATGAATTTGTTTATTTGTATATGTTTTATGTCCAATTGGGTTTGGCCAAACCGTGTCGCTCAAAAACACATCGTTGAAGAGCTGAGTTGCGAAAAATACACGTGATTCTGTTGACCAGGTCGGGTTCTGATTTCCATTTGTTACCCGAAGAACCTAAAAAAACTACATGTGCCTTTTTGGTAAATCTTGATGAACATCGCAAATTTAAAATTGCAACCTAAGGTATCGCCACATGAGGAAGTAAACAAACACACGCAGTACAATTACAACAATGGAAACAGTAGATTTATTTGTCATTTTCCAAACCAACCTTTTCAGGTTATCCATTTTTTTTGAGGAAATTATTTCTGTTACAAACTCAAATCTCCTTCACGCTTTCGCCCGTCCGAATCAGTCAAAAACTACGGTGTTGTAGAAGACACGGGGTGACGGACAAAAAGTATGAACATAAATCCGTATATTTACAATCCAACTTGGGTTCGAAAGAACAGTACATAGGATAACGCAGAAGCAAACCATGATGATGCCTCACCAGCAAAATGCCACCATTTGCGGTCGTTCAAGAATTGATCTGTAAAAAATGTCAAGTTGTCGTCCCAACGTTTGGATGGACAGCCAGGCTTTCTGTAAGGTTTACGCTCAAAATTCGATGCCCAGTGGAAAGAAGCATCCCAGGATACCGACCTAGCCGTCCGCGACCGTGGTAAACGAGCAACACGATTTGGAAGCCGGAGAAAAGTGTTGGAAACAAGTGCAGTGTTGAGAAGTGTCGCCAAAGAGTGCTATAGCGTGTTGGAGAAGAATAGTGGTGAAGATTGTTGTGGAGAAGTTTGTGTTAGAGAAGACTGTTGCAAACAAGGGTTGACGGAGAGTGTTGTAGAGAAGTGTTGCAAAAGAGTGGTGTCAGCTGTGGCAGCATCCTGAATCTTGTCTTCCCTCCATGATGCAGGACTTTGCGACGGTATTAAGATGATGAAATGGGTTCGTGAAACTTGTATGAATACCACACAGTTTTGATGGCGAGTCCCTCAAAAGAAAGCCGTTGCTGCAGATGCATTCTTCGCGTGCTGCTGCGACATCGGTGGCGCGCCGAAAAAAATTAAGCGACCATTACTAAACTGCGTGGGTTGTTCAGGTTTACCATCTGTGCGCACAAGGCCGGATACCTGCTAAACATGCTGATCGCTGCAGTCCAACGCCTTGCGTTGCTTTCAACTGTTGATGAAATACTTAAGTTATTAGTAACTAGTAATTTTCTGTTGTTTTGACAAATGAAGCAACTACCTTCCACGTTGATGACTCGTATGCTCTGGCGGTCCAAACGTTGGACGGAAGTATGTTGGACCGAAGTGGAGGACACAAATGGTTGGGTGGCGAGCAGAACTTTCCATGCAAGCAGTTGGGTTTCGGTACGTCTCAAATCTTTTTCAGCGGGTGGTTTCTTGTGTCGTGTGCTTTGGCGGGGGGCACAATAGTTATAATCCATTTAAGTATATAACATACTTTGCAGCACGCGAAGTGGCATGGCGAAATGATTGGCATATTTCCAACATTGACGAATTGCCGGAAAATACTTGGACCTCTATCCAGCCTTGGCCTTCGCAATGGCTGTGTTTTGCGGAAGTTCACTGAGGCAGCGCATGTACATTCGTGGTCTCCTGACGTCCTCACATGAAGGTCATGTTACATATGATCTACTTTCAAACGGGGAAACCCTGCTTGGTGTGCTACCAATTCGCATGCAAACAGCGCCCATATGTATTTTGACCTTCATGCGAGGACGTAGCGGACGCTGAAGGTGTCTGTGTGCAAATGGGTGACAAAAATAGGGCAGGTAGATGTACGGTATAAGGGCAAGTCCGCAAATGACAAAGCTGCGGCGATTCAAAACATATCATGTCTTCCCGAATCCAAACCTACCCGCCTTTCAAAAATTTCGAGGTCTGAACGGTTCGGTTCTACTTCAAATTGCTTTGCCTGTCACCCTTCAAAATCCTTCCAACACAAACAAATTTGTACGATCATTTGGAACGGGGCCAACAGCCGGTTCGGAATAGCAAAATAAAGCTGAGAAAATCTTGGGCAAAAGGATTGACGGCAAATGCTTGCGTGTCCGCGCTACTGAATTGGCTGAGGAATTTGGAGAGGGCTCACTTTGTCCTTGAATTTTGTTTACCATTTTGGCTGCCACTCACTTACGATTTAAAAGGCTTGCGTGGAATTGCCACTTGCGTGGATCTACCACTTTAGCGCTTATCATGTATGTATTAAAAATCCTAGCAAAACTAATCCTAGCAAATCTGGGTACCAAGATCGATGTCCTGAGCATTGTGGAATGATTGCTCTCGTGGAATTTTCCACAGGGAACCGCCCAGTACCACTCTGCTTGGGTGTTTCCAACTGCTGAACCTTCAAATCGGCAGTTTCTCTCCCCGAAAGTCTCCGCTTCTGCCTTCCGAGGGTGTATTCGATTAAAGACATTGAAACAAATCTGGAGAAACTTTGTCTTGATGTCACCTGTTGCGGCATTTCTATTCTCGGCTCATTTTCTTGGTAAGGAGACGAAGGAACATTGGTTCCCTGAAATCGAGACTGACTACTCTAGTGCATTTGGACATCCGGCATTGTGGGCAAGGCACCCTGGGCCCTTGTTGCCGGTGTTGTTCGGCAAGTCAGCAGGAGTGTTGCTTTGTTACTATTCGTCCAGTGGTTCCGGGTTTCGGGTCTCGACAGTGAACCTGGAAAGTCTCCAAGCACTCTAAGGAGCTTTAGTCCCCAAATATTGAATAAAGGAAATTGGGTAGCGGCTAGCCCGTGGTAGCGCATCTCAGATTGCATTCGTGATGATCAGCACATCTTCTTGCTCTCTTTGCAGGCTTGCATTGAATCAATTCGCTCGTACAAGCCAATAGACACTGTTTGCTGAATGCACGAGGTAAGAAGAAACACCCTCAATGGTTTCGCGAGCGCACTTGTGGAGCCGTTGCCGGAATGCTCCAGTGGAAATCCATGCGCAGCTATGGATTACTTGAGAGACATGATAGCGCAAATACGACCTGATCCGCTGCACAAAGATCCGCAAGAACATTTTCTGCATGTTTACGTTGTGGTTTGCCAGCGCAAGCATGCAGTACTTTGATGCTCGCCATCAGAGTTTCATTTCGAAGGTTGCTTCAGCATGCTTCAGCAAACAATGCCAGCATCAGCGGCATTCTCAAGCGAGCAACGCCCTTTGTAACGGAAAAATATATACGGAACGTACAGTAGTTGAGCGCTGTGTTTGAGTTGGCTTGTCTGACCATGGATCTTTGATAGACTGCTTGTTCTGGAGTAAAGCATGGAATCAGTACCAGTACCTGCAAACAACTTCTGCGCACCTCTAGAAGCTTTCTAAACTGCCATCCACGAACATTGCGCTGAATGCCTTTGTCGGATAAGGTTTTGAAGCATGGGACTACACAGACCGAAAACAAGAAGGGTGTTCCTGCAATACTGCTGAATGCTGAAATCCTGCACCACCTAAAACATATTGAATGCCGCAAGCAATGCCATTTAAATTTATGTC
>DF242686.1:30416-51957 GCA_000507305.1 Breviolum minutum Mf 1.05b.01 | reverse complement strand
GGTATGGGATAGGTTTGACTCCATAACTTTCAAGTATAACCTCAATCAAATTGGACTTTTGACTTTTGACTTTGATCCTGTATGCCGAGCGGCGGCCCATTTAGGGCACAGGAAGTGAAACGCAAAAGCGTTGTATGTTAAATCTATACATGAAAACGTGAAAACAACATCATGTCTGGACAAACGATATGAAGTCGGCGTAGTACTGGAACCAGAGGTCAGTGTTGCGGGCAATGTCTAGCCAGGTGCCCAAGCGATGCCAGCGGCAAAACTTTTGTACTGGAGTTTGCCATTGAAAAAATGGACGTCCAGGCCTCCCACCTCCAGGGTTCCAATGTAAGATGCGTTTTACCCAACAGTTGTCATCAAGTAAAACAACGTAATTTGCAAATTTCCAATATTCAGATAAATATTTCGTTGACCACATTTTGAAACCATGGTATTCCAATTATTGATCAATCCGTCTGTGCCATGCATGAAGTATTGTATGCCATGGCTGGTTCCTATCAATGCCAGCTGGCGGACCCACAACACATCGAAGCAATTTCCGGCAATGCACGTCAAGTTTTCGAAGATCAGTTGTATAAATTTTGCGGTGCCCAGCTGCAAAACAAACCACCGATGTAATCATAGCATCAAAAAATTTCAGTCGAGATGCCATTGAAACCATTTTGTCACAGAGAATCCATTTGTGAACATGGAATGCACGGGCCACACTTTGTAATCGGTGGTCAATATCGTCCTGTCGTCTGCCTGCATTTTCCGTCGACAACAAACAGCGCAGCCACTTATGGGACGACGACTGGTCCAACACTGCAATCTCCAAACCAGCGCGGGTCGTCAATGTCTTCGGTGGTTGCGCTTGAGTTGTCAAAGCCTTGGTTTTTGCAGCGTTGAGTTTGAGACTGACCTTCCCGAGTGAATTCATCAGTTCATCAAGCATATAGCCAAGTTGTTCGGAAGAATGCTGGAATGTAATGAATTCAAACTATGGTCGCACAGATCCTTGGCGGAATAGTGGAGATTTGCAAACTATGTCGATTTGTTGCCGGAAGACAGGTGGATCAAAAGTGTGTTGGCTTGGCACCCACGACAGGGGAGACTTGGACGACCATTTATGGTTTGGGATTCGCCATTACAACATTGCTCGGTGGCAGCAGCTCGAAAATTAGATAATCACAGCGCAAACCACCAATTTATGGCAGCACTACTTCGATGATTTCTGTAGATTGCATTTCGGATGATTGTACACTATAGTGTTGGTTTAACACCGTGCGCCCTAAATAGGCTGCCGACAGGCATGCACACGCAAAGGCAAGGTCAAAGTCAAGGCAACGCAAGGCAAGGCAAGGCAAGGCAAGGCAAGTCAAGTCAAGTCAAAAACTGCTGGCCCGAAGCCAGCCCCAAATTTTGTTTCCGGTCGCATCTTCGGAAACCGAAGTCACGGGAGCTACCCAAAACACAAGTGAGACGCTGACAAAACAAAAAATTTTCCTTTTAGAACATGAGGGTGTGGAAATGTGTGATTGTTTTTTCCTCCCGCTCCTTTCCCGCTCCTTTATGGCTGCATGAAGGTCCAATGGTATGGGGCTGTTATACGGGCAGCCTCCAGGCAGAGACTGTTCTTATTCTGGCCAGTCTCCAGGTGTGCTTATGGTTAGGAAGGTCGAAATCCAAACCTTCCTACACCGGGTTCGGAGGCGATTGGCTGGCACGCGGGTGCGAGTGTGGGAAAGGGGGTGGCCTAGGCGCCAAAGATCTCCTTCCAGCTTCTGGTGAGGAGAGGGATATTCCAACAAGACTGGGCAAAGGATGTGCTGCGGCATGGGTAAGGAAAGCTGACCAACGGGACACAGGGGCCAAAGCGGTAGCTGCTAGTACGGCGTTGGCGAGCGTGCGGATGAAGTTGGATGCTTGGTTGCTGCACCTGCCTCATACCCCAATACCTCAAACAACTACAAAGTGACATCCTTTGCTGCGTAAAAACTTTTGAAAAATTCCTTACTCCTCCGATGCGTCTTGTACTCCTCCGTGCGTCTTCGGCAACTCTTGCATGTGTGATGCCGGACGGTGAACATGACCAAATCCATGACATTACCAAAAGCTGTGCACTGCAGAGCTCGGCATAACTTCCGCCAATCCGGGTGGACGCTGCATGCATGGCAAACAGGACGCATGGGCCATATGGAGTGAACACACTTTTCAAAAGCAACCTCACGCCAGAGTACCTCGTGAAACTCGCGGAAACTCGAGTCGAACCTGCTCGCCCGAACGCAGCCCCTTTAATAGCGCAAAACAACAACAACAACAACAACAACAACAACAACAACAACAACAACAACAACAACAACAGCAACAGCAACAGCAACAACAACAACAACAACAACAACAACAACAACAACAACAACAACAACAACAGCAACAGCAACAGCAACAGCAACAGCAACAACAACAACAGCAACAACAACAACAACAACAACAAATCAAACCTCCGCCCTCACTACGGCGCCGAAAATTGATAAAAGAATCCACATGTGCTAGCCATACATCTGTCATCATTGTTGTTGTGCTCCATTCTCTCAAACATTTCCACCGACAGTACATTTTTTTGGTGAGTCCCTTTCACTTTCGCTTTCGCCCGTCCCTGTCAAGGTGAAAAACTTTCTAGGTAGGTTCGGCAGAACTCTACATCAACTCCCTCAAACGTGACCCACGCGGAAACTGCATTTGCAGCATGTCACCAAATGTCATTGCGGAAGAATCTTGAGAAAAAAAATTGTGAAACTGTCATCCCAACGTGCTGATGGATGGCCACATTTCCTTTAGGTCTTGCACGAAAAATTGATTCCCGATTCGTCCAGGGATTCCACACCGCGGGTTTAGCCGGCCATGCTTCAGGTCAGCGCGCAATGCAATGTGGAAGTAAAAACTGCGATCGCAGACTCTGTCTTCCCAACCCTCCATTGGGAACAAGGTTTTGCAATCGCCCGTTTGTAATTCATTTGCAACATAATCACACGCCAACTCATCCGATTTTCGGCCAATAGCAAGTGTCGGCATGTTACCAAAGGTTTTCACTTAAATGGCACTAGCTCCGGTTGAACCGGTATGGGAGACCAGCCAGCCTGAAGAGCAACATGGGTTTCGTTGTGGCCGTCGTCTGGCGGAGCATCTTGTGTCTGCAAACTTTGTGATTGACAAGTTCTTGGCTGTGGGCAAACCGGTTTCGATTGTCAGCCTGGATTTGTCCAAAGCATTTGATCGAGATTGGCCTAAATTGTGGGCCACTCTTGCTTCACATGGTGTTTCCCAAAATTTGGTCTGGATAATTCAATGCCTTTCCTGGACGCAAGAAGGGTGCGTTTTTTTTTTCCCTCACACCTTTTTGCCGCGATAAGGTCTCAGGGAGCTGTTTCACTGGTCAGCTTAATCAGGGAGGATGTGGGGGGAGAGGTGACACGGACTTGGGCAATTGTTTTCCGATAAACTCTGGCGTGGGATAACGGTGCGTCTTCACCCCGAAACGAGTGAAATTCTGCACAAGTCGCCATGGCTTAAAATCATGGTCTGCCGTGTGTTTGGGACAATACTGGAAATTTGCTCACTATATTTCTAACTTGCCAAGGGAGCGATGGGTTGTGCGTGCAATGAATTGGTTCCCAGAAAACGCTCGACGAGTTGGACACATGGGATTCGATGATTCAGCACTTCTGCAGGCACAAGCAAATTGGAAACTGGCGAGAACGTGCCCACAATTTTTCTTTTTGGATGAGCCAATTCGATGATTTTCTTTCGTTCACTGACACCTGATGAACGTGAAATGTACATTCAATTTGTTGTGCTTGCCTGCGCCCTGAATGGGCTGCCTGCTTTGGCATGCAGGTCTCACTCACTCACTCATTCCGTACAGCAGTAGGTTATGCGGAAATGGAGGCTGGATGTTGAACATGCACAGTGTGGCATTGACCTGCAAGATGGTTTGCCGAAACTCTTGGGTCCAAGGTTTGCTGATGAGTGAGTGAGTGAAACCTGTATGCCCGAAGGCGGCCCATGAAAGGCACAGGTGAAAAAGAGTTGCCTGTACATAAAGAAACTATTGCCTCTCAAATGTCGATCTTCAGGATCCATTGCAAAAGATAATAAACTCCGGCAACAGTGTTTCCCAATTGCAACCATCTCGCGCGGCCAGTTCCCACTCCCCTAGACGTTTGTACCGGCAGAACATTCGCAGCATGCCAATCCTCTTTGAACCGCATCCAATGACCATACTCAAAAGCNCCATAAAGCTTCCCAGTTTACTTTATCGAATGCCTTCGAAAGATCCAAGCTAATGATCCACAACGGGATGTTTGCCTCCAATGTTTTCTGCAGACACAAATTTGCAGTCAACAAGTGTTCTTCAATCCTCCTTTGTTTTCGAAAACCGTGTTGCTCTTCTGGTTGTGAATCTTCTAAGGTATCTTCCATCCGACCCAGCATGAGGTAGGCGAAAATTTTGTACAGCAAACGCAAGCTAGCAATGGGACGAAAATCTGATGCAAATTTCGCACAACTAGATTTTGGAAGCATCTTGAAGATCGTTGTTTGCCATGATGTGGGGATTTGACCGGTACTGAGAGCATGACGAAATACATCCAACAGAGCTTCCAAATAACCTTCCGGCGCATGTTTCAACAATTCGGCAACTAGCCCTAAATCATCCCCTGTTCGATTGTTCTTCGCTCGTCTGCTGATGATGTACTACTTTTTGCACGCACTGCGCACGAAACACTTTGCCTCTTGGAAAATTTGACGCACGAATTTGCAAAAGTGGGTCCTTTTCTGGGTGGCGGGAAAACGGTTGTTTTAACTAACGCAGCCCAACCCCCATCGCATTTGTGGACACAGACGGGTCGGGTGTCAAATTGCAAGTGAAAAACGGGTCGGGAAGGCTGGGAGGACGACGTTGGACCTCACGAACCACTTGCACGCTGCTTCCAAAGCCTTCTGTGCGAATACAAACATCGTGTGTTGGTCGTTACCTTGCCCCCGGCTTCCTGACAAACTCTGGCGGCTGCTTTTTCCTAAGCGAACCCGTCCCTTGAAAACCGCAGCCTGTGCAGGTGGTGGCGGTGACGCGTCTAGAATGCGACGGTGTCGACAAACGCCCGCTGACAGAGGCTATGGGAACCGGAGGCGTCGGAGTCCGAGGAGGAAAAAAAAACGGATGATATGACCGGGAGAGGTGGGTGCCTAGTCCAACAAGGATGGCAGTGAAAACTCGGCTGGCATATGGGCCCAAATGCGATTGGGGCATGGCCTGTCTTCCCATTTCGGTCCGTCGTGTCGTCCATGCCAAGGCACGTTTCAACATGTTTCAGCTAACGGCTGCCTGGGAGCAGATGCATGGCAACTTTACCACCATGGGTAAGGTGTTCTACGGTGTTCTCGTTTGTTTTTTTTCTCTCCCGCGGCGGGAAAGTTCTCGGGTGCAGAGCTGTTTTACTGGGCAGCCTCCAGGCACAGACTATTTTTATACTGGCCAGTTTCCACATATTTTTTGTGGTAGGGAAGGTGTAAGCCCAGACCTTCCTCTACCGGGCTGGAAGGCGACTGGTCGGCACAGCTGGGCTGGTGTCGGAGAGGAGTTGGCCGAGGGATGGGAAATCTCCGTCAAAGTTTTGGTGAGGCTGGAAAGATTTTCCAACAGGAGACTGGCAGCGAAGGAAGAGGCTGCTGCATCGGTAAGGAGAACAGACCAGCGGGACACCTCGCAATGACGCACTACTCCCCGTAGCCAACCCCCCCCCCGAAAACCAACCTATTTATATATATATATATATTTAAAGTACGGCATCTCGTGAATCAGCTCCTGATGGCGCAGCTGCCGGGTTGAAAATGGTGATTTCAACGACTCCGTGTACGCAGGTGTTTTGCTCCGAATTGGCAACAAAAAATTCATGCCAGCAGTTACGCCTCCCTCTCTATCCGTGTTTTACTTATCATCTTGCACCAACAATAGTGTTTCATTGACAGCACATGGGTTGCGCCCAGGCCAACCCTACAAACAAAATCTGCATGTGTCACATCGAAGGAAAGGTTTGTGCAAGGACAGGTGTGTACGGATGGCACCTCTCACCTCGTGCCTTGAACGGGCGCTTATCACCTCGCATCGTGATGGCACGAGACAGATGGAGATAATTTGTTCCACATAAATACGAGCATTGTTCGTTTCTCCTGCGCCACCGCCATAGTACTGGATCTAATCTAGTCACCCCTTGTTGTTTACAAGCCTAGGCTCCACCTGAAACACATATCATCTTCACACGGACCAACCCCAGTCCGACAAACACTTCTCAGCACAACAGTCCAAGACCGACTTCCTGCAGCAAAAAGGTGCGAGGAAAAACAAAACACACTTCTTCAACGGTCTAAAACCGGAGGTTCGAAAAATAAAAATTCCTGCTCACGTGGGAACACGGTTGCACATGAAGTGTCCGCCGTTTGATGTGTTTGGTATCACCGTCGCGGGTAACCGGTCTACATTTCGGAGCATCATGTTCCATGAGCGACATGCAATTTCCAGAAAGGAAAGAAAGCGGATTCTTTTTTGTTCCTCGCGCCCTTTTTCTCGCACGTGAGTTGGTTCGGATTATTTTCCAGGCATGTGCAGTGCCATTTGCATACCGGCGGTTCCGGATGTGCACAGAAAGAAGGCCAAGTCCAACTCTTTCACGGGCCGGCAGGCTGGCAGCTGGAGGGGCAAGGGGCCCTCGACGAGCACGTCGCTGGTGAGACGCAGGTGTCAGTGTGTGATTGTGGTGGCGACGCAGTCAAATCCCAACAGGCCAGCCGCATGAGCAATCATAGCTTCGTAGGTAATTTGGGCCGACCACCAGTTGACCACGGCAGTGGTAAAAAAGGCTTTGAGTCGGGGTGGGAGTTTGCGAATGAAATCCATTGTCGTCCGTACCGGCCTGGTCCTTCCGAGGGCGCCTTGATTGCAGTACTGCGGATGAATTCATTCTTGACGCCTCGACAGTCTTCTACTACACATATACCCCGGCAGTGTATATTAGTGGTTTTCTCTCCCTCCTCCGTGTGGAGCTGCATAAATGTCGAAGTCATGAGGGCCTGCTTCGTCCTCCCCGCGTTGGTGAGAGAACTCAGGCGCCTTCTTCAAAGCAAAACTTTCGCCAGATTTTTACCTCCCTCGGACGCGAAGTATAGTATAACATTCCCGGCCAAGCTCACTACGACATCCCACGTCCTGCATTCCTTTCCGGCAGCCCCAATCATCCGACTTGGTGGCAGCATGTCGAACCCCCAATACTCTCCATTTTTGACTCCGAATTACTTGTAACAGCTGTAGGGATGGATCTGAACACCACCATGCCCGCCAGCCAGTCAACTCGGGTAAAAATTTTCAATGACGCACGTGGTGTTTTACGACGGATTATGACGGATTTCTTTTTAGCAACTGGTTCGTTTTAACTTATCGCGCCGATACAAGTAAGGCTGCTCTTCTCGTTCGCAGCTGGCAAACCCCCATCGTGAATCGAATACGCGGCCTCAATAAAAAAAAACGTCGTTTGAAGGTCCTGCCTCCATGGGAGGTGGTTGCTGCAAATGCAGACGTCTGGAATTCGATGCTGCCACAATTTCTCGCATTCAATTTGCCCAATGGTCTTCGACGTGCATATGAGGAGTGAGGATTACGTTTGTCGTTGTTATCCCTGTGCCTGAAACACGCTGCCCGATGTGGCATACAGGAGTTGACGGTTGACCATTGGCCGCGCGCGGGTGCTGGGATCCTACCAAAAAACTATGCACACGTACGCAAAGCAAATAGATCAGGTTCGCAACAACCCGTGGGGACGGCGCGGGCTTCGTTGCTAGACCGGGAGGGCGACGAAGGAGCGCACTATGTTAGCCCATGGCTTTGCTGCCCTGTCGTAATTTTCAAGTGGAACTACTCGGGCATGTCTGGACAATTCAAATTTCGGACTAGCGAAAGATTTAATTTTGCGTTGGCAATTGGTGTGGATTTTCAGGATGGTATGCGCACATTCTTCGATCTATGATTCGCCGACGATATCCTTCTTTTCGCAAAAACGCTTGAGGAAACTTCTCCTTACAGCCCATAAATTCGCTTCGAGGCGTCGGCACAAGTATTCTGATTGGACTAAACTATAATGTTCACTGCGGTCATTGGGCCAACTAACAACTGTGATGATCTGAACGTTGTTTAATTTCTATGCCGTTCTACCACAAGCAGGAGCATGCACCATGCTCATCTTCACAATGCTCGTTTGGGAGGAGGTCGTGGGAGCAGTCAATACTTTCGGGTCCGATTTCTTGCGAGAAATGCCGCAAGAGTGTGCAACGAAGTTAGAATTTGCAAAGGTATTACTCGGTACTACTGTGTTTTCGAATGATAACCATTGACAATGAGAAGCCCGAAGCGTTAACCCAAAGAAACAAGGAATGTTTCACACGTACCCGTCGGGTCTGTTTGTTTCAACGATTCCATCGCCTGTGCTTACAGATTCAGGCGCTGGGCGAAGCAATGTTGCTTTGCAAGCCCTGCAAACAATCCAAATCCAGTCCAAAACAAATGTTGACCTCCCTAAATGTAGAGATTGGGACTGAAAGCGGCTCAAGGCTCCTGCTAATATGAGTACCGCTTCATGCCGCCAAGTACGTTCCAATTCTTCGTCCAGTTATTTGATACGTCCCGTTCACTGAGGTGAAAGAATGAAGAAAAGTGATGTTGAATCATTGCTGGAGCGGCCTTTCTCGGGGACGCGGAAACTGATTGTTTCGTATGAACCACGGAAGTGGGATCCACCATGGAATGATGAGCTTCGGTTTGTAGAGAAGTATGGACTTCATGAAACAAAATATTTCGCTTCAGAATCCGTCGGACGCTGGAATTGTGCTGTGAATTGAAAGCTTGAGCTTTCAACGCCGCTGCCAAAAGCCATACCAGCAGGCCAACCAAAGCAAATTGCCTTTCATTTTCCCTTGTACGATCCAGTAGCGCGATCGGAGCGATACCGTAACATGCGCTTCTGCGGCTGAACTGCCGTACCATATCGCCTGTTCCTTTCACTTGCGCGGCAAGTGACGCCCATTGAAAATTCTGTGCTATGTGCGTCTAAAGAGGCTGATGCTCTCCTTGGCATGGGAATTTTGAAAGTGGCCGTTTGCCTTAAACGCACACGAAAAATGAACAAAATGTGTGAGGCTCAAATTTCTGGCCAGACTTTGCAAAACTTTATGCGAAAGTGCAGCATGTTGCAAATTTCATGGCTCTGACGGCAGTTGGACAGTCATTGTTGGTCTTGGCATTTATACTGGAATCTGTATAAGAATATACAATTTCAACGTGTACCAGCACAGACAGCAAATAGCATGGAAAGGTATCAGTATTTTTCTGCTGTCTGCTTAATTTTGCACCCTTTTGCCACGACACTCACCAGCGACACCCTGGGCGACATCCCCCCGCGACAAACCTGCAAATTCTGCGATCGCCCACCCCTCGACAGGAAGTAAGACCCCCATATGGGGGAAGAAAAGTTCCATCGTTTTCCTGCTTTCTTTTTTGTCTCGTTCATATCTCGGTTGCTTGTTTTTTTTTGCTGGTCCGATGCTTCTTCATCGCTTCATCTTCCTTCTTTCCCTGTCTTGTCATAACATCTCATCACAATTCATTTCTGCAAGAAATGTGCCTTTCGCAGACCAAATGGATCCGTAGAGAGTGTGCGTGCAAGCAATTGATGTACGTGACTTTTGGGGGAGGCCAAGCAGCCTAGACGTAGGTACATCACTTTCGAGCTGACCCAAACGATCGCCCAAGAAAAAGAAGATATCTGGCGTCTGGCACTGGCAAATCAGGAAAAGGGATGTTTCCAGCAAAACCATCAGCAAACAGAATGAAGGAGCACTTGGTGCACCTGGAAATGCCGTGCCACCGACGACAAGCCACGGTGGTTGCGTCTCCAAATCCAGTACACATCAAGTCCAAGCATAAAAGCCCGCCACCCGGGATATGGCAGGATGTTGATCCATCTTGGTTATATACCAGGCATGGCGAGACATGGTTGGTGTTTCTTGTGCCGGAGCGCACGACGCCTGAGAAGATGCACTGGTATTGGCGTTTTGCAGTTTGATGGCGATATGATGCATCCCACCCTGCTCACAGCAGTTGCAAAACGTGGAAACTTTTGTTTGGCGGATCAGGGTTTCCGTTTTGCTCATTGTCTCGTGGTTAAAATTTCTGTATTCTGATTTTCTTCGCAAGCTTTGCTACGGTTATGTTGGCGCCTCTCCTTTATCACAGAAATGCCTTTTTGATCCTTTTTGTATGTGTGACGTGACGCAGTGCGGCGATTTTGGCAAAAAGCAGCAGCCAGCACACACCCCTGTTTTTTCTGAGATGTCTCTTTGTCGGAGCTCGCATCCCCGGGTTCAGCATGTGCCTCGAATCAACATGACAAATCGAACACTGTGGCGAATTTGAAACCTGTGCTTGCACAGAATCCTTTCCTGCATAGATATGATATAATACAGTAGGCCCACACATGTTTATGTATGAATGTACAGTCGATCCCTATTCGAATGCCAGCATGCAATCTGCATATGTGTTTTCTGTTTGTCAAATCAGCCAACTACACTTCGTCCAGCAACTTCCACTGACAAAGAAAGGGATGATCCTTCTTCCAAAAAATGCAGCAGTCGTGCCTTCTGACGATTGCGTTTCCTGTGAGGAAACCAAGCAACAAACAAATGAGTCTTGTCTTGGATCAATCCAATACGCATGGCGAGTCTACATATGGTCATATCATATAGGTGTGCATGTCCCCACAAATGGGAGTTGATCTTTTTCTGACCAGTGACTAGTGACTAGAACAAACGCGGACGAAGTCCGTGTTGAAACAAAGGAAGATGACGAAGAACTTCACACTCCCGGGATAAGAACTCATTAAACTCACCACTTGTTTCTCGGTGTGGAGCTATGCAGCTGTGTCCTTCGCTGTCTTCTCCTTTCAGCAGCATCCATTTGCGCAGCCTCACGCCGAGGCTCTTGCGAAATGTTCATTGGAAGTTGCCAACATCTTGTGCGTCTCATGGTGAAACATCTGGTATATGCCATTCAGGGGGTGATTGTGCCCAGCTGTAACAACCTCGATCTTGAAATTGTCGCCTTTGCTGCTGACTCCTTTGCCAGGATCTCACTCAGCAGATCTCCTTGATGCAGCTTTATCGTTTCAGATATTGAATCATGGTATTCCGCACTCCCCAAAAAAAAATGTGTAGAACACCATTTCTAGTCACAAATATCATATATCTATCAAAATAAAGTGAATAAGATAAACAACAGTTGTACCTTATTCATTCGTGTTTTTTCCATTGTTTTGGAAAATCAATAAGCTCCATCAATTGTGTACGTTATTTGACCTTTGGATTGTAAGAGATAGAACTATTCCTTACCACTGCCATAAACTACTTTCAACAAGCAAATTCATGTCCTTTCGTTAAAACAAAATAAACAATAAAGATGAAACACTTGTTGACCAAATCTATCAGTTTTTTTCAATGCACATTCATTTACCCTTATTGAAAAGCATTGTACGAGATGAAACACTTCTTTACCAACTCCATTAACAACTCATTTCAACAAGCACCGTCATTTCCCCACTAGCAGAGATAACTGCAATTCCTGACAATATTCATTAACATACCTTGTTCGAGAAACATGATCCTGCTTGCTTTTTTTTTTCAAAATGTAGGAGAAAAAACCTAATGTTCATTCACAATTATTTGCAATAAGAAATGTTTAGAATTGCTATTGATTGAAAATTGATTGTAGGATATGATGCAGCTCTTTACCTAATTCACTAAGAAATAGCCTCTGTAAGCAGAATCAATCTCCTATTTTCAAATCATGACCATCATTTTCCAATATGCCGAACCAGCTCTTTGCCCTTCTCACTTTCTCAAGTTTCATTTAACATGAGTACTTTTTACACGTGATTCTAGTGTCCAATGTCCAACTTGGAGCCATCAAAGAAAACAAAAATGGCATGAGGTCTTATCTGTCGACGTAGCTCTGTCATATTTATACCCTCCAGAGTCCAAATGCGCAGCTCTGTTGAATTGCCACTTACCACCCTTTCTTTTTGATCATTGCAATGCATTGCTCTAGTACCACGCTAGAGGGTGTCTTTGGGCAAGCTTGAAGTCATCAACATATCATCTTCATTGGGTAAGTTTCACCAAACGTTGAACCTCATAATGCGTAACATTTGATAGGCATGCCCAAATCACCAGCATTAGCAGACTTTGAACCAGTGCGTTGAACAAAGCCACAACTGCACGAAGATGGGCAAGTTTGTGCCCTTTTGGCATGTCTCAATAATGAGGACAAGCTCAACACTCCGGTTGCTACAGCATTTGTAAATGAGAATGTCATCTACTTAACGACCCATTATCTATTTGAGCTATTTGATCGCTACATATTCCATGGATGGCAACCTCTGCAACTGGTGTAGATGCTCAAACCTCGAATTCCGCGACGCAATTCTGATTGGCTGAGTTGGATATCAATTCTCAGCCTTGAGGTGACAAGATATGATGGAATCTCAACCCTTCACAGAGGACCTTTAGTGGCCAAAGAGCATGGCAGCGGGTCTCCAAAACTGGATTTCCTGGCACAACAACTTCACATCGAGCTGAAAATCACAGCGCTGATCATGAAAAAACTATGCACTCTTCAAATGCTGTCCTGTGCACGGTACTGCATACACATATATAGACTCAAAATGAGGAAACAACCAAAATTTGCTGGAAATGATTTTGGTGCATGGCCAGAACCAATAGATTCTTGAGACCTTTATTTTGAAACACATCTATATAGTAACGTTTCTCCTTTGCCTTCAGTTCCCTGCAACTTTTCCACCTGCAACGTAGCAGAGGCCATCAGTTGTGGGCAATCATGGCTCCAAGCCACACCTGGGTTCAGCAAGAGCAATAATCACATCCAGCAAGTTGAACATGAAACCTGAATCCAAAAAAACAGTTTCGAAGAAGTCACCAAACCTTTAAAGTCTAAAGATTCACTGCCCAATCTGTCAAGCTCTGTAGGTGTCCGATGCTTATTTGTGCTAAGAACAAGTCCCGTGGGCTCACAGCCAGAATGCCCACCATGTACCTAGCTGCAATCAGTGAGCTCAGCACAACGAGCTCAAAAGCGACATCAGGATAGTCATTCAGTGATACAGTACATGTATGTATATGTGCAATCATCTTCATCATCTTGGCCTCCAATACAATCATCACCCCAATGTGAAAAATACAGAGCAGTAAAGAACATCACTGAAACCTCAAAATACTTTTGGGACTGTGTTCGTTCCGGGGGAGAAAAAAGACACAAACTGTTTGTGGTTCTTTCAAGGCAGAGGCTCTTAACGTCTACGTCATGAATGACAAGGCTATGTGACCTGTTACAACCAGCTTATGAAGTCGCAAATTTGTGAGTCTGCTCACATGGAGGAAGTCCACCTAACCAGTTCTAAGCAATTCGTATGGTGTGTGTATGTATGTATATGTCATATGTATGTAAATATAACATCACATATATCACATATATGTACATCACATACATATATATATATATATATATATATCATTTAAATTATTACATTTATACCTCATATTATATGCATCATCTATTTCTGTTCACCCCATTCATTCACCCTATGTTTTAGAGATCCCAACTGCTGGCCCCCCGGAGTCCATCTAAGGACCCCACAAACATGAGTCCTGGAGGTTCCTCGGCCACCTGGATAGCTTGCCACTTGGAGGGGACTTGTTTTCAAAGATATTTTTGTATAAAGATATATATATATATATAAAATATTATATATACTATTTGTATATATATATATACATCTATTTATGAACAAACTTAGCTATAGATATATGATTGATATATATATATATATATCAACTTATGAATATATTTGTAGAACTATATTCTACATTCTGCTAGCCCCTTGTGATCTTTCGAACCCATCTTGGGAGGCTCATTATTACAGCAACTTCTCAATAACTTGGAGAAATGAAACTTCAGCACAGCTGGCAATTATCCAGATTTGCTATCATTTGCTGGTTTTACTCCCAAATACCTTGTGGAGCTTACTGGATTTACATACATCTCCTTTGATTGGACACACTCCATGATTTGGAAGCCACACATTTCATTGTTTGCCAGCATTGCTAGGCACACTTTTCCTTTCCCCGAGTCTCAAAAGCCCCTGCTAAACCCTGCTAAACCCTGCTAAACCACAAAAAAGTCATGCTGTATGGGTTCCAGTGCCACGTCTGTTTAGGCATCTGGCCACTTGTAGTCTTCTGGATTCTCCAGAGCAAAGATGTATTCAATCTGATCGGAGTGATATAGCTCCACACATCCACATGGTGGGGCATCCAAGCCAGTGAATGCAGCTGAATACACTTTCATTGGCCCAAGCATGTAGCTGAGTTGATTTCGCAAGGGAAAAAAGGTGTGCTGGGCCCTAGCAGCGTTAATCTCGCGCACTGACATCTTTAGTCCAGCACCTGCTGAAATTGCTTGCAAAATGCCATCCACGTCAGATCTCAGTCTGACAGGTAGCCAGAGACCACACAAGCTGCGAAGTTTGGATGCTTCCACATGTCGCGGGCTATCCAAGCCTATGAATGCTGTCTGAACTCCAGCAGGCAACTTCGGTAGCAAAGGAGCCAGCTTTGCAAAAATGTTTCCAACATCTTTGTAGGGTCCAACATGGGTCACAAACACAAACACTGCCGCTTCCATCCTCGTCTCCGTAAATTGGATGCTGCGGAAGAGTCCAAAATACCAGGGAACTCCTACAAAAGTAACAGCACAGGTGGCACCGGCCATCATGAGAAGCACCATGGCAGGCTGTCCCGAAGATAACCCACTTCTCAGCAAGAAGGATCTGCAATGATGTGTTGATGTTGGAGAAATACCATCGCATGACACATACTCCTACCAAATCAAGAAAGGATAATGATCTGCTTGGTATCCTGTCCTCACCAAACCGCGATTTTCACCAACCCAGCCTTGGGCCTTCATGGTTTGATCACCGTCCCAACGGTGCATGACACAAGTTGCAAAATTGCAAAAGGTGAGTTTGCGGGAGTGTTTTTTTGGCCGTGAAGGTTTGGCGTGTTGGTCTTCATAGGTGTTGGTGCCATAAACAACATGGCACCTTTGCCCTCCCTGAGAAGCAAACTCCAGGTTCTGACTTGGCTTTCTCCACATCCCACAGCCTGGGAATTCCACTGAAAAGGCAGGTCATTGACGTGGTCTCTCCACAAACTTTGGGACTCCATGAACTCACTTCAGAAGCTGAATCAAACAGAATCTTACAAACACATCACATTGAGTTCATATGACCAAACAAAAAACTTCAGTTCTTTCCATCCACCTAATCCATCATTAATGACCCAACAAAAAAAAGGTGCTGGAACAGAGAACGCAAGCTTGCAACATTGGTATGCCTAGGCCACCCC
This sequence comes from Breviolum minutum Mf 1.05b.01, assembly GCA_000507305.1. Lineage (NCBI taxonomy): Eukaryota > Dinophyceae > Suessiales > Symbiodiniaceae > Breviolum > Breviolum minutum. The sequence goes on along the minus strand of DF242686.1, from coordinate 36,393 downwards.
ACAAGATCCGACCGTCAGCATATGCAGCTGCCAACCTCAAGAGAATGGGCAGGATACTACAAGGATCACTCCAGCCTTTGAAACCAAACCAACACTTTGGGAAAGCCCTTGCTTCAGGTGCGATACTCATGTCTTCTGCGGGTTCTGAAAGCCCAAATTCCATGGAAGCACTATTTTATGAACGCTCTTGCGTGTGAGTTGGATGGTTTGAGAAGCGAAGCCAGGTAGATTCCGTAGGGGTCGGCTGCCCAAGCTGAACATACAAATGGCTCTTCGGTTGAAACAAGAAATCCATGTGGACCAAGCAAAAATTCTACAAATGACAAAATGTTGTAGGAGCTCATAGAAGGGCAGTGCTTCAAATGCTTTGTGTCTCGACCACCACAGCCCTGGCATGGTCAAATGACCATTGCCAGTGAATCTTCACTGCAGTTAAACCTCCTTGTTCACCCGACCTCACCATCTGATTATGTTTGTTTGAAACAAAGGCATTGGGAGCTTTCAAAATGATCTTCAAACATCACATGGTCGGAGGTCACAAGCATTTGCTTCGCAAAAGGCAGTTTGGATTCACAGCTGCTGGTTGACATGCGGAGTCTCCAACCGCTTGCCGCTCCTTATGGGCATACCTCTGTTCGAAGCTCTTCTGTGGGGTCCCTGTTTTCAGCAACGTGTCAAGTCTTTTCCTCACCACGGAGTCGATTAGGAGTACTAGTGGAAGTAGTTCTAATGAACACTGATGCAGTGACCCTCATCCTTAGTATTAGTATTGACAAGGCCCGGCAGACTAGACTGTGCAAAAGCCTTTGATTATATCTACCGCGCCTTGCCGACAACGGATCTACTAACGGCACTTGCCAGGCACCTTTCTGTTAGGACGGAAAATGTGGAGGTCCTCTGCTTCGAAAATGAGCGCTGCAGCTTGAGAAGGTTGTCATCAAGCACAAAGCAACTCAGCACGTCCTTGCGCTTTTGATCGACAATGTCTCATGTCAAGCAAATGGCTCGGCAAATTGGCGACCAGGAAAAATGATGCCAAAATCAACGGAAGTCAACACAGTAGTAGTGTGAATGATCTGATGAGATAATGACTGGGGCTACTATGAGTCTCTTTTCAGAATTGCGAATACATAGGCTGGGGTCGCGCCGATCCAAGTTGGCAGAGAAATTTCACTCCATAGCAGGAAAGCGGGCCACTCTCACACCTGATTGTGTGTCCTAAAAACTTTGTTGGTATTAATTAAGTGCCCCAGCACAATAACCAAAGCCTTCTTTGATGTTCCAGCCACAATCAGGGCAAGAGATAGTTGGCGAAAAAAGTTGCAGCCGCAGGGATGAAAGCCCTGCAATGAAAATCAACTACTCTGTGGCCTCTCCATTGACACAAAGCCATTTCATGAAGGTTGTTTGTCAAAAACTATGCAGCAAATTCCTCTTTGATTGCCTCCTTCTGATTCTGGTGACATCTGAATACTGAGGGTGGAAAGGCGGCTACTTGGTGATCGGTTTCTTTTTGCAAACGTTGGATCCCAACGTTGGCTGCCAGGCTGGACGGCTCGGACACTTGATTGAAGGAGCTCAACTACACAAGTCTTAAGGAAACGAACCTGCTAGAAGTTTCAAAATGATGAAAGCTTTGGAAAACTGCCTTGAAAGCAAAATTTTCCGAGTTGATTGCTTTGATCAAAGGCGCATGAGAACTCCAAATTCCTCCAATCCTGGATCAAATTCTACAAATCCTTGAAAGCCGTCGAAAATTGCAGCCGCAATTTACCCCTGTTCCAACGTTCCCAGGCAAACCTTAAAGGGAACTCTCATCCAACATGAGAAAAAGCCTAGGACTTCTATGCCTTTACAAATCAGCCTCCAGCAGCCAAATCCGAAGGCCTTAGATTGGGCGATTGTGCTAGGGATTCTCATAAACGGCTGCAATAAGCTATGATTACCATAAGAATCAGTGTTGGAGAGTTTTGAAAGGATAGCTCAATTTCCCAGGTAAATGGAGTACAGCAGGTTTCCTGCCTCATATGAAAAAGTCCTGCACCAAACAACACCGTCTAAGAACTCATGAGAATCCAAATTAAATGGCAACTCATGTTGACCTCAAGTAAAGTCACAGGCTGATAAGCCTTATCTGTTTCAGAGATCACATGTTTCAATTGTCCAAGGCTTGAAATCTCATCCCAATGTGTTATGAAAACATTCCACCCCGGAAACGCGAAAACTAGTGGACACCACAACAAGCACAAGTTTCTTACCCTCTAGGGCGGGGCCAAACCTTATTCTAGAAAAATCTTAAGTTTCTATTCAACAACTCCTTAGAGCAAAGCCACTAAGACAACAGCACCAAGTGACGTCATCATTGCCTCGTTGCGTTGCGATGATGCGATTTTTGTAGCTCCCAAAATCGCGGTATCTCAATTCTTACAATTTTCTTACTTGATACCCAAGTGCAATTAAAAAATGTTCCTCTCTATCTGAAAATCAACACCTTGATGACAACAGCCAAGTATTTCTGCCTTCCCAAGCTTTTACGATGCTCGTTATCCCTCACTAATGTGGGACACGATCAAGGAGTGGGTTGAATGGAGTATTTTGTCTGGGACACAAAGCAACTCGGCTTCATGCTCAGGCAATCCTTACGAAACCCACCACAAACCGCTGCGGGGTCTACTCTTGGACCCATGTAAGTTGGACAATCAAGCAAGTGTTCTGAGTCTAAATCATTCCAAGCTGCCATTGGCATGCAAACTGGCATCATGGGCGATTGCATCGTCTGCATGTTCTGCATGGAAGCCATTGACTGCATCATGTTTGCAGGCATCATCATGCTGTTCATGTTGTTCATGTTGTTCATGTTCTTCATGTTGCCAGCCTGGGTGGTGCATCCAAGTTGTCACGTCGGAAGCATGAACATGCATCACACTTCAGAGAAGGCTCATGCTTATCACCTTTGTACACTTGGTCGAGAGTTAGAAAGATAAAGGTTTCAGTTGACAGTTGATATCAATTGATCAACCTGCCATTGCAACCCTTGGAATATCCCAAAACACATGATGTCCAGCCTCCATTGGCTGCATTACCACAAACCTGGAAGTGGCCAGGCGGCTGCTACAACCGCAAGCTGTTTATTGGGAACACGCATTCAGCATCTCTGCCAACACAAGGCTGAGAGCCTTTAAAGTTTAAAAGCATTCGTGTAATGCAGACAGAATGAACAAATCTGACATTGCCAGTGCAAAAATAGTGTGCAAATAAACAGTGTCACCTGTGTCCAAATCACAACAACATGATTGCCGCTACTATCGCCGTCAACGGCGGGACAAATTGTCAATGACCGGATCGCCATTGTCATGGTCTCCTCATCTTCGTCATCGCCATCAGCGTCATCATCATGATTAGTATTATCATCATCATCATCATCATCATCATCATCATCATCATCATCATCATCATCATCATCATCAGCAGCAGCAGCAGCAGCAGCATCCATCTGAACATGTCTTGCATGCAAAGGAGCTGGTATGGCATGGGTCCTGATGTAGACGCTACCTGCAGCTGGTGGGCTGGCAAGAGTCTTGCCAACTACAACATGTCAGGGATTTCAACCAATTCCACTGCCTATCCCAAGATTCGTTGATTCCCTGCATGAACACCTCCCGCCTGGGAAGGCTGGTTTGGGTTAAAGCCATAGCCGTTTTTCCATAGCATCTGACCGCAGTGGCTGCAAAAGGGTCCGCATTTGCAAGTTGGGCACACCTCAAATGACGACATGCAGCCATCGCATGCCATCGCACTGTCTCACCCTGGTGAATGACTGGCACATCAAATCGCTACAACCAACAATCCGCGTGCAGCCAAGGGGGCATTCTCATGACGCTTTGGCTGGAAGTCGTTGGCATTTTCAGCTTCCTATGCATCCATTCCACTTCAGGAGAAAGCATAGTGAACCATGGGTTTTCCGACGACAACAAGAGAAAGCGTAAAGATTGAATGTTAAAAGCTAATGTATGTCATTGCTTTCAAAGTCACAATTCAGGGCCTTCATTTTTCCGTTCCCAAATCTGGTGGCACAGAGAGTAGTGATATAGCTGCAAGTGTACATAATCCAATTCAGCCCAAGATCTGCCTTGACTTCCGGCATCACCAGTGGCATCTTGTTGGCTGGCCCCCTTGCCTGAACAATTTGGGTCTGAGATGGAAATTTGCTGACACCAACAAATGGCTCAAGTATCAGATCGTCAGTATATACAAATGCATATGAACAGCTGACTGATTTATTGAGTAATTGAATTGTTCTTTCTGCACGTGTTAATTTTCATTGCTATTTTCTAATCTGGTCTGGTTCGTGCCAAACACCGCCTTCTCATTGATTGATTCATCAACTTGAAAAAAAGAACCTGTACATACGTAAACATAAAGTCCAATGGGTAGCACTTTGAATTTGTAGGAATGTGTGTTTCTTTTCTTGTTTAAGAGGTGTGATAATCTAACAGTACTAATATCATCGACTAATCGTATAATGATATAGATCGATATCTGATAAATTCTACTATCCTGTTAACATAGAGGGAGTATGAATCTAATAGGATTGGATCTACTCAAAAAGGGGCATAGAGGCTCACACTTCAGGTCAGATTGGATCTACTCAAAAAGGGGCATACATACCAGTCGAAGAAAGAAGATTCTCCTGCTTCGGCTGTTCAAGCTTTTTTGCACCCTAGTGATTTCTCTGCCCCAAACCACCTGGGACAAGCTCTCTGGCAAGCTATAGCCTGAGTCTGCATCATCTCAAGGCCAACAATCTCATACAACAACATTGCGTTATGAGTTTCACCACAACATCCCTTCCAGTGCTTGGCTTCATCTATGTGCATGCTGTTTCTCTCATAGAAATCTCTACCCACATCTTTGAGGCCATGCCAACCACCCTTCCCAGTCAAGATCCAAGAGGCTCTGTGGCATCGCCAGGAACTTGTGAAGCTGTTCCACCGCATTGGCAACATATTTGGTAAGGCCAAGCACCACAATGCTGGAGCCTGGAAGTATTTCCATTGTTGGGATTCGGGATCGATGACTGACGTGGATACAACACAAAGAAATGAAGTGTGTATTGAGGGCCAGGGGCATGAGCCTGAGCCTTGTTCTACCATTAAACAATCCCTTAACCGCAAGACACACCAACAATCTGGAGCCATGCCCTCTCACTTGAAAGCCGAGAAGCTTTGAACACGGAACGTTGCCGTGCAGGCCTGAGAAGCTTGGTTTGACCCAGTGCAACTGTGCTGGGAAGCCCTTTCCAAACTGAATTCAAATGATTCTTCCTCTGTTCCCCGAAACAAAACAGATCATACGGAGGTGCGAAAAATGGTCCCGCAATGCAGCAAAACTTAGCTAGAAATGGTCCGTATGCACAGCGTTCAGGCACTCACGATACTGCCCAAAAAATTGAGTCTAACAGAACTGAAAACGGATCGGTGTCATTCCATTCTTGGACAAGTCTTATCTCCTGAAGTGGGGGCAACTCTAGCTACCGGCTGTCATACTTGGGGAGTTTTATACCTGTCTATTTCCCCGAAGTTCCAGTTTGCTGCCCTGCATTTTGCCTGCTGCAACCTTACAGGCGCCCCCGTACAAGAGCTTGCTGGTGCATCCGAGAAGCGTGAGCAATAGATTGCAGTACTGGAGATGTCAAGATAGCAAGGTCTTGAACAGCAACACTCTCTTCAGCACAGAGAGGAATCATATCCTCAGCCGTGCAAGACCGTTCATGGCTCACTTTTCCCCTATCTCTGACATCCGTAGCTATCTCTGACACATCTAATCTACATCGCTAGACTTGTCTCACATTCGGAAGTCTTCCATTCCAAGAAAGCCTCTAATAGCTGGAGCCCCTGCCTCCCAAAACACACAACCACAACCACAACCACAACAACAACAACAACAACAACAACAACAACAACAACAACGCTCCGAC